>PVKC010003378.1:0-39323 GCA_004027635.1 Crocidura indochinensis
GGCCCCCGGATAGGATTCTAATGATATAAAGAAGGGTGGTTTTTTAATATGCATCTTTACAACTCCAGTGAACACCCAAGACAGAAACAGATTACTTGTCATGATCCAGGCATGTCCTCAGTCCTCTCTATGAGAGGAAAACCTGTTTAAATCTTGGACGAAAGTAAGACTAAAACGTGCCAATTTTAAACTCTGTCCTAGTTTTTGCTTCTTATTCAACAGCAGTTCAGGTTTCCACCTTTCTGAATAAGATGCATGCTTTGATACATCAGTAGAACTCTAAAAGAAAATTATTAAAACATCTAAAAAATAAAGAATTCAAAAAAATCTCCAGAATAAGCTTTCAAGTTAAACAAGACTTAATTTTCTTTTTGCCACTGCTGCTGCTTTTCTTGTTGTTGTGAATCACACCTGCAGGAGTTATTCTCCAAGTCAGGAGACTCAGTGCTTGTAGGAACATGTAGGGTTAGGATAGAGGCCAGGCTTCCCCAAATCAAACCTGCATACCAGTCTGTGGAGATATCTTCCTGACCACAAAGCTCGATAATTCTTTATTTTTCACTGTGGCTTCATAAAGTTGACCTATAGAAAACCCTCAAAGTTGAATTAGTAGGAAAGATAAGGGTGGGAAAATGGAGGAATTTAATCTTCCACTTATCTTAAAAAGCAGAACTAACAGAATACATTTTCTGTCGTCATTATATTGCAATTACTGTTGTTGTCTTAATTTTATCTACTAAGAAAACATAAGGCATTACTATACTTTTATTGACTAGGATACTATAAGGCAAAATTTCCATTTTGAAATCATAGAACCAATAAGAGCCAGAGATGTTTGAGAAAGTACCCAGGACCAATTGCTTGCTGATTCAACAAACACAATTTTTATCATCCTCTCAACATGACAGCTAGAAGTGAACAGGGGCTATGGATCATGATAATAACCTATTAGCTGATGAGAAAACCCACATCCTCCTCTTTACTGCCTTTAAACCCTTTCCTTGTACCTACACCTCTCAGCTCTAATATCCTAATTCTCGTATCTGTATGATCAAACACTCATCTTGTTGAAACAATCCATAATTTTCTCAGGCAATTTTAGAAATCAAAATATCTCTCGCAAAGAACCAAATATTGCCATCACTCTAACTTTAGCTTTAACCGTGTCTGAGAAATGGCTTTTCTCTAGCGTAACTAAGCTCGATTTTAGACTAGACTATCAGAATGTGATTATTAATGTGAAATTGACCTCAGCCTCAGACAGGAGCCATATGCTTACTAAAAGACAATGTCTTTGAGAGTGGTGGAAGAGAGATGCTTTATAGCTATGCAGAAATGTTTTCTCTCACATCCATGTATCTGCCCCTTTAACTGATAAATGCCAATCAGCATAGAAAAAAGAAGATGATTGTGGGATCTCAGTCTAGGACCTTAAGTTTAAGTTCTCCCTCCTTCAGGTGTAAGGGGA
Source organism: Crocidura indochinensis (assembly GCA_004027635.1). Lineage (NCBI taxonomy): Eukaryota > Metazoa > Chordata > Mammalia > Eulipotyphla > Soricidae > Crocidura > Crocidura indochinensis. The sequence goes on from PVKC010003378.1 coordinate 1,469, forward strand.
ATAGAGAGTTTTTATTACAAAAAACAAACCACTTCCCAGGGCAAGCTTATTACCCAGTTTGGGGATGTTTTTTAGACAACTAAATGTCTTCCTTAAGACAAAGGACTAAAACCTTATTTTGAAATTGATTTACCTGCTTGGCAGAAAGTTCATTATGAACATGAATAACCTGTAAATATAGGGAAAATGTCTTAGCCTTTTTTTCCATTATTGATTTAAAAAATATATCAACTAGAACTGTCTCTGATGCTGAAATCATTGTTAATTTTCAGGAGGCACATGGCCCGGATGGAATATGAATATCAGATTAGTTTTGTAATGCCAAAGGTTGCTCCATAACTCCTGTAACATCCTCAGTCTCAGGATATCTAAAAAGATAAATTTTGGTAATCTGTGTATTAAATCAATCAGTGTTACACAGACACCATCAATTTCTGATATATAATAAATAATAATAGTTGATATTTATGCCAGCTATTTTTTCTTTATTAACTGTTATGTGTTGAGGGAATTTTTGGTTTTTGAGTCACACTCCACAATATTCAACTGTTACTCCTGCATGCATATACTTAGAAATTACTGCTAGCTGGGCTCAGGGAACCATACGGATCCATGGAACACATACAGTTCAAATATATGCAATGCAAGCACACTACCTGCTGTTTTATATCTCTGGCACAAATCTCTCTTTGAACAGAAGTCACACGGAAGCACAGTTTAGTGCAGGGGACTACTGGGGCCACTTTAAGATGCTTTATGAATTCAGGGACAGACATATGTTCTACACTTGAGCCATGTACCTGGATCTCTATTCCCTCTTTCTAAGAGACACATCAAAGTGCCTAGCTGAATATAGACAAAGGAGTAGATTGGGTGAAAAATGGGAGATGGTGAAGGGGTGAAGGTAGGAGACTGTAGAGATTGGTAAGCATTCATTCCTCCAGGCTAAGCTCTCATATCTTTTATTATCTGCTCTAATTATACCAGTTATGTTCAATCCTTGATCCTTATGTTGTTACATTGATCATCTCATTGGTTGGTAAGGCTTTTCTAGGACTGTTTTCTTGGTTTCCCTCCTACATTATGCTGCTATTCAGTTCCAAATACATCAATATTTTCTTTCTTTACAAGAACTATTTACCTTGACAACCACATTTGTTGACTTTCTCCCCTAAGATGTTTTATGAAGAAAAAAACCCCAGAGAGATAAAGACTAATAAAGAGCTTATAACACTGCTATCAGTATGTTTAAGTGTCAAAAGCACCATTAGATAATATCAAGGAAAAGGGAGCATAAAGAGATGTCTAGGGTAAGCCATAAATAGAAGCGTCCAAGACCATCGAGAGTGGTGGAAAGGACCAGGAATTGATCCCTCACGAAGTCTAATATTTGGGGATGGAGCAGTGGTGCAAGCTGTAGGGATTTTGCGTGCTGTCCCAGGATGAACCACGGTTTGATCCCCGGTGTCCCATATGGTCCCCCGAGCCAGAAGCGATTTCTGAGTGTGTAACCAGGAGTAACCTCTGAGCATCACCAGGTATGGCTCAAACAAACAAACAAATAAATTCTAACATTCCTATCCTGAAAATTAAAACCATCAAACCAGTGTCAAGATTCATTTTATTAATTATCAGTAAAGATAACCTGAGGGGTCAAGATTTGTTTCTTATAAGTATGCTTATAATATTTGAAGACTTTTTTTTCCTGGTTTTTGGATCACTTCCAGCACCGCTCAGGAATTTCTCCTGGCTCTACCCTCAGAAATCGCTCCTGGCAGTCTCGGGGAATCATATGGGATGCCGGGATTCGAATAGCCCTCCTTCTGCATGCAAGGCAAGTGCCCTACCTCCATGCTATCTCTCAGGCCCCATTACTTGAAGACTTATTCTTGTTATTAACAAATTAGTAAAAATAATCTTATTTTTGAAGCTAAAAGTTGGAAATAAGCTTAAACAACATGACAAAATCTAAAGCATTTATTCTATTTAACCTTTCCTTTCATCTTTTTTTGGGGGGGGGGGATCACATCCAGTGACGCTCAGGGGTTACTTCTGGTTCTGTGCTCAGAAATCGCTTCTGACTTGGGGAACATATGGGGCATCTGGGGATCGAACCATGGTCCGTCCTAAGTGAGCCGCATGCAAGGCAAGCGCCCTACTGCTGCTCGAACCCCTCATCTTTTTATTTTTATACTCAAAATGTAGCAATAAGAAAAAATTAAATATCTGACTATATTGGAATTTTCTTAAATTACAGTGTGCCTCTTCCCTACCCAAATTTGAATACACTTTTCCTTCTTTCAGACTTCTGTCTTTTGCTTTCTACTTTTTCCTTGCTTATTCCTCCCATTATTCCCAAATCTCCATCTGTTTAAATATTGTTCATTATTTTACTTCCATTTCCAACTCATCTCTTCTTAATTTCTTTTCACCAAACTATTTTCTTTCTCCCCACTTTGAGCATACGTATGAGTTGATATGTTTATGTCTCCTTAATCTATTCCATCTTGTGTTATAAATTACCTGTGTACCAGTTAAGTGAGTGTGAAAGCCTTCCTAGGGGAAAGATGGAAATTTTCATGATCTACTGTCTCCTGTCAGTCCAAGAACTCGGGGTTGAGCACGTTGGTTAACACTAAAGTCTGTTTGCCAAGTTGATGTGTCAGATTAGCTGTGGGTGGGTAAAGATCTCATCCCTCTAGATACTCCATATCAAAGTTTCTAATTACCAATTGATAACATAAAATTATAATTCTCATGTTGTAAAAAAAATGAACTCTAGACAAATACACCAAGATATTGGTATCTTTCAGTTGATGTAGCTATATACCTGTATCAGCTCCAGATTTCAAATGTGTATGCTTTTGCTTCTTCCTATTTTAGTAAGCACGTCTCTTCCTATTTTATGTACTGCAACGCTCCACATTAAAACACAGAATCTGGGGCAACTAAAGAGAATTGAACTTGAACATAATGGAAAAGGACTTAAATTCTCCATAAGGAAATTTTAACTGGAATGATCCCAGATCTCTATCAGTGTCTTTTTCTTCAAAGATACTGCACTCTGTTGCTAAATGTGTGCAGGAGGAAGGCTGAAAAGACCAATGTGACCAGCTGTCTTTTCTGCAGTGCATTTGAATGAATGTTCTTTCCTAGCAGCTGTAGATGCTGTTTGCTGAGCTGGTTGCTATTTTTGATTCTGCCTTCTTCAAAAAGAAGAAAAAGGAAAGCAAGAAAAGAAAAGTAAAGTAACACCATCTCTGGGAGCCCCCGGCCTCTCTGGGTTTCCTGCTGCGGCTTTCCACCTTCTCTATCTTTGTGACTATAAATTTGCATATACCCATCTTCGATACCCCATTTTCAACTCTCTCCATTGCAACTGCTACTTACTGAATCCACAGTTGGGTTGCAACCTCATCCCTGGAGCACTCAATAAGTCCCAAGCACTGTCTCAATAGAACCAATTCACCTCTGCCCCTCATGCTTCCTTCTTTCCCAATCACCTAGAGGTGTTTTAATGGTACTTAGCAAAGCAGGTAACACTGGTGAAAATACTCTGAATGATATAAGTGAATCTTGAAGTGAAGTCAGACTTCCTAGTAGTACACCTTGGAAATCTCTCCATCACCTTGAGGCAGAGCAATTATCTGAATCGTGCTTATTTGTGGCACAATTTGGCTTCTGGAAGCATGGTGAGGACTGCTCCCAGATATTAACTTGCAAAGATAACTTGTGACATTATGTAGGTGATGATGTCATTTCTATTTCCCCAAGCATACTCTCCCTCTTTGTAGGACTAAGCAACATAATCTCCCAGGCTCTAAGCTCTAGACATTTATGCTAGGCCATTTATGGCCTACATTCATTGAGTTTCATTCAAGAACATATACTGCTAAGCACCATCTCTTAGTATAGTATACTCTCTCTTATCCAGACAGTTCAAATGTTCTGTGTTGTGGCTTTTCCACACAGCTTCAGCATCCTTCTCATCTTCCAGAAACTTCCTTTTGTGGGTGGCACACCCACTGACCTCAGGGGTTACTACTGGCTTGGTGCTCAGAAATTGCTCCTGGCTTGGGGGACCATATGGGATGCCGAGGAATTAAACTGTGGTCTGTCCTAGGCTAGCTTGTGCAAGGTAAATGCCCTACTGCTTGTGCCACCACCACTCCAGTCCCATCAGTAACATTTTTTTTATAAAGATTTAATTTCTTCAACATGCAAAGATCATTCCAGGAAATAGACTCTACCCAAACTTCTTGAACCAGTTCCTCAAACATAGATTAATAACTGTGAATGACTTACACAAGTCATTCACAAGTCTTGGTGGGAACACAGCCTATCACAGACCAGGGAGAGGTTAAAATTGGTCATCATATCTAATCACCTCATTAATAGCTTAAGGATTCATATAGGCCAAAACATATAGTCAACCTATATTTCAATCAACAAATGACTAGATAAAATGCTTTAATAATGTAAGTGAATGCAAAATGAACAGAAAGCAAAAAATAGAAACCCTCAAGGAATGAGGAGTACTATAAACAAAAGGATATTATAATCACGACATAATGAGCATAAAAATGGGATTAGCTGGCATCCAAATGGCAGTAGTCATAGTTGTGGCACTTGCTCTACTGATTAGGCAGGAAGAATCTAAAAACAAGATGCTTTTTGTCCCACAGATTTGACTAGCTTTATCATTAGACAAAGCTAAGTAAGCTCTACTACCATTACTTCAGCCCTCTGGAATTCCTTTGTTCCCAGGCCTTGCCCTTATTTGAGCTTACCTTTCTCTTTTCTGCCTTGGGAAATAAGTTGATAGTGCAGATTTTCTGCCAAAGGAATAAAGTCAGAAATATTTCTAGGGTTCGAAAGGAAGACTATTTTCAAGAAACAGATTAGAGGGTCTGAATGATATAGTACAGCAGGTGGGCATTTTCCTTGCATAAGGACATCCTCCATATTTCTTATGATTCCCTAACAATCTGCCATAAGTGACCTGTGTACTGAGCCAGGAGTAACCCCCAGGCACCTCCCATGTGGCAAAAAAGAGCCAGATGAATAGTTATTAGAGCACAAGATATATCAGAGAAGATAAAATCAATAATTCAAATTCCAAGTTGACAACATAATTTTTAATTATTGTGAGCATTTATTGCAATCAATTCGAATTAATTTTATTATTGAATCTCTCTGGTTGTTTTTGAACTGGTCATGAAGCATAGTAATTTAGAGTGATGGATCCCTCTTTGAGTAAGAACAAATGTTACAATGATATATACATTGGTGTATAGGTGCAAAACTCTCATTAAAGTGCTATATTCTCCAATTTATCTTTCAAAGCCCCACCCCTGAGTTAGATGTCACTAATATATGGTTTTTAAGTAAGAAGATGTGAGCCTGTGATTTTTATCACGTTGCATAACTGATAGTCATTGAGAGAGAATTCAAACACAGATTTTCTGACTCTAGATTCTGTTATCTTATTATACCACATTGTAAAACTTATTTTTAGAGGGTACAGCATGTCCTTGAATATTGCCTTGCTAATCATATAGCATAAAGGTAAAAACAGTGACCTGAGAAAGACCCAGAGATTTCTCATTTGATCACCAAGGTTTTGAACAACTTTCCAGCATTTATCTTAGTATAGACGGCAAGCTGTGACCTTCTTGAAAGAAATAGAGAAGAAAGTTTAAAAGGAGGAAGAGAAGAAGAGCAAAAGAAAGAGAAAGAGAATGGGTGGGGTGAGGAAAATTCAAGTCTTCCTGATTACAAGTTAGAAATTTCAAATAAATAATTTCAAATAAATAATTTCAAATAAATTTCAAATTTATTGTATCTTTTAGTGAAATAAACTTATTAATACTTATACCAAAGCAACAATTATTATTCTTGCCACACATCTGAAAACGAAAAAATAAAATATAATAAAGTTTATTAAAATTTCTCTCTGAATCTTTTTGATAGTTTAACCTTCAGATAGTTTAATTCTTATTTACATAGGTCCAAATTTACTTTGCTTATGTATAAGTTGTTCCTCTTTATTATACTTTATTTTCCTTTCTATGCAGAATTACCAAATTTTAACTTTTTTGGCCTATTACTAAAAGTTATCTATAAATACTAATCAACACTAACAAATGTTTTGCTTTAATTTACTACCTAATCCTAATTTTCAATTGCCTCTAGTTACTTTTTTTCTTTTTTTCTGATACTCCAGCCTTCTTTTATGGTAGGGTGTTGCAAGTTTCATCCCTAGTATAAGAGAGAAGATTCAAGGTTATTTTGAAGTAACCTCTCAAGCAATGGTAGGGTCACCTGGCAGCGTAGCCAATGGTATCCAGTCAGCCAGGCCATTTATTTCAATCCTTGGGTCTAATATTGGGAAATAGCAGAATTACCCTATCAGGCTTAGAAGCCTCTGGGCTATACCTAGCTGTGTTCAGGGTAGTTGATTGATGCTATGGATCAAGCTTGGAGTTTCATGCATGCAAAGTCTGTACTCCAACCCTTTGATCCATCTCCCTTGCATGTGTAAATTTGAAGCAAATAAAAGCTTTAAAATAAATGTCTTTTATCAAGATATATCTTAAAGAATTAGTTAGGAACCATAGTTTTCATTACTTTGGGGAAGAATGTTGAGAAAGCCAAGGTTCAATCTTCCTGCTACTTAAGTTGACCCAATCGTTTGAGAATTTAAGGTAAAGTTTAGAGAAAGAGCTTTACTAACAAGTAGAAAGGATGGGAGGCAACAAACTCATGTGCTATAGAAACCCTCTGCCTGCACAGCTAGCAAGAATAAATTTATATTGGAAAGGAACTGGAAAGTATGTTGTGAGAAAAGGAAGGTAATGGAGGGGTTGTCAGGGTAATCAATTAATTACTATAGAGCTGTACTAGTCTTTTGAGATAAACTTGTATAACTCCTGTGATAACTTTCTTGTCTAAGATGAGGGAAACATCCTTTATATTCTCAATAGTTCCTGTCCAGAAAAGTTTTCCTCTATTAATTTTTAGCCATACTCTTTATTCAGACGCCCATTGTCAGTCATTTCTTTCCACAGTTTTCAGAAAAACCGGAAGCCTACTCTAATATGACTTCTTTCTGCTAGTTTGAGTCCTTGTGTTGGGGGAAGGTTTAGAGCAAATGAAATCATCATCTTAGAGGTAATCATGTACCTTAAGGACCCTGTCTGTAAAATGAACTTTTAACTCAAGCCACTTTTATGATTTTTTTCATTATTTTATTTAAGCACCATGTTATAGAATTGTTCATGATTGAGTGTATGTTATAGAATATACACCACCCTTCATGAGTGCACTTTTTCAGCCACCAAAGATCTCAGTTTCCCTCCCACTGATCTCCACCTGTCTATGGACCGGCATTTTACCTCTCTCTCTCTCTCTCTGTCTCTCTCTTTCTCTCTCTCACACTCTCAAGCCTTTTATTTTTTTTATTTTTATTTTGGTTTTCGAGCCACACCCTGTGACACTCAGAGGTTACTCCTGGCTATTCATTCAGAAATCACTCCTGGCTTGGGAGACCATATGGGATGTAGGGGGATCAAACTGGGATCTATCCTAGGTCAGCTGCATGCAAAGCAAATGCCCTACCACTGCACCACCGCTCCCAACCAATCACTTTCTTTCCTTTTTGACACTGTGGTTTGCACTATTGTTACTGAAGGGGTACCATGCATCAAATATTTTTAAATAATCTTTACTGAAGAACCAGTATTTACATTACTGTTATTCACACTTTTGTGGGGGGCACACCTGTGATGCTCAGGGGTTACTCCTGGCTATGTGCTCAGAAATCATTCCTGGCTTGGGGAACCATATGGGATGCTAAGGGAACGAACTGCAGTCCATCCTAGGCTAGCAAGGCAGACAGACACCTTACCACTTGCACCACTGCTCTGGCCCCTGTTAATCACACTTTATGCATTCATCTTTTCAATACTAGACCCATCACCAGAGAGCCAACTTACCTCACTAGTGTCCCAAGAGTTCTCTCAATCCCCTCTCCTTTTGTAAGCTCAGTGAAGTAGAGCTATTAAGACCTAATAAGTGTGAAGATGGGGACTCTCATTTTCACTGCTGCTTGGAATTATAGACTTGTCCAGCTATTTTGGAAAATAATTAGTATAATCCTCAAAAACTAGAAATTGAGCTTCCATGTGACTCAGCAATAAACCCTCAGAGTTCAAACATACAAAGCAGAAAAGCCCTATGCACTCCTATGTTCCTTGTAGCACTATTCACAATAGCCAGAATCTGGAAACAACCCAAGGGCCTGAGAATAGATAAGTAGATAAAGAAACTATGGTACATCTGTACATTGGAATACTACACAGCTATTAGTAAACATAAAGTCATGCCATTTGCTTATACATGGATGGATAGGAAGAGTATTATATTGAATAAAATGAGTCATAGAGAGAAGGATAGACATAGAATGATTGCACTCATTTGTGGGATATTGAAAGAAGATAATATGATATAAATATTCAAAGACATGGAAATGAAAGTCAGGAGAACCAATCCGTGGTAGGAAGTTTGCCAAAAAAAATGAAGGGAGAGTAGTTAGGATAAAGAAGAGACCACTATGACAAAAACAGTTGAAAATGATCACTCTGACAAGAACCGGGTGCTGAGAGGAGATAAAATGAAACTCATGACACTCCTTTTCCTAACAATATTGCAAACCACAGTGTCTTAAATAAGAGAAAAAGGCTAAAAGAGAATAAAATGTCTAGTACAGAGTCAGGCACAGTAAAGGACAGTAAAGGTGTGTGGGAGGTAAACTTGGGACATTGGTGGTGAGAAATGTGAACTGGTGAGGGATGTTGGACATTGGATGACTGAAAATCATGAATAACTTTGCAATTGTGTTCCTTGCAATGATTCAATTAAATATTTATTTAAAAACACCTAATAAGACATAGGGCCCTATCACTATAAATAAGATGTTAATTCATTATTGAGAGATTACACAAAATACCTTAACAATCTGGAAGGCATGATAAGTATCGTAACATTCAGTGCTACTTATTTCTTGTTGTTTTGTTTGTTCTTGAAAGAAGCTCCTTTAGCAATTCTTATAAAATAAGTTTTAAGGGGGGCTGAATGGTAGCACAGTGATAGGGCATTTGTCTTGCATGCAGCTGATCCAGGACAGACTTGGGTTCCATTCTCAGCATCCCACACGGTTCTCTGAGCCAGGAATGAGTTCTGAGTGCAGAACCAGGAGTAACCCCTGAGGCTCCTGGGTGTGGCCCCAAAACAAAAACATGCAAACAAACAAAGAAATAAGTTTCAAGGTTATGAATTCCCTAAACTAGTGCCTGCTGATAAATTTTATATTATTCTTTCAAATTTGAATGATAATCTTGCTGGATATTCTTTTTGCTTTGCTTCGGAACTACACCTGCTGGTGTTTTAGAGGTTGCTCCTGACTCTACTTTCAGAAATTGCTCCTTACAGACTAAGAGGATCATATGGATGCTGGGGGTTGAACCCCAGTTGCCGGCATGCAAAGCAAACACCCTACCCCGCTGTGCTATTGTTCCTGCCCCTTGATAGGATTTTTGGGTGAAATTTTCATTTTATTGAGTTTATTTTCTTCAGGTTCATTGAGTCTCATTTTAGAAATCTGCTGTGAATCTTATGGATCTTCCTTTGTATGTAAATTCTTTATCTAACCTTGAAATTTTCAATATAATTTGCCTGTCTTTTTTTCATTCTCAGAAAAATATGTTTGAGTTTTCATAGCTGAGAATATTTTAATTCTGAATATTCAGGCATCTAGTAACTCCTTGATGTATTCTTCAACTTCAGGGCATTTTAACTATTATTTCTTTATTATTTTCTCATCATATTTGCCTTCTTTGTCCTCAAAGATTCCAGTGATTCCAATTTTTTTCTCTTGAGCTCATCACAGAGTAATCTGGCATATTGTTTATTCCTTTTCATTTTTTTATCTACATTCTTTTGTTTACTAGAGTTTCTTCCCATATCATTTTGAAGCTTCTTGATTTTTTTCCTCGGCTGCAATATTCTGCTTAGATCTTATAATGAGCTTTTTTTTTTAAATCACTTACCAAAAGTTTCATTTCTGTCAATTCTAATTTTAGTTTAATTTCATTTTGTTTCTATTATTTTCTTGTGCTTTGCTGATGAACGAGGTAATTATTTCTTTGAGCTCATTGAATATCCTCACCACGGTGTCACGAAAGGCATTTGCTAAGGGTTTACAGAGGTGCTTGAAGTTGGTTGTGCCTCCCATATTATTGCTTACTGAAGAAATGTTTTCCTCATATTGTTCATTGTCGACTTCTGAGTCTTTCACTCTGGGTTTCCAGTATTTTTGCTGTGCTGAGGGTGGGTCTTTGTAGTTAGACCCACTGGAGACTCTGAAAAAGTTAGGCTTGGAATTGTTCTTTTCCTTCTTTGTCCCACCTCACCCAGTGATCAGTAGGACATTTGTTGAGTAGATTTATCTTTAGGAGCTTCGGTGTTGTTGTCAGTCTATAACTATGGCAAACATTGGGTGTAGAAGCTTCTGGAAACTAATTGGGAGGGAGTGGCTTTGCCTCCATATTCTAGAAGATCTATTGATGCCAACAAGAGATTAATCTCTTTGGGAAGGATGGGACAGCAATCAGAGAGGTTCAGAAATTGTAGTGTTAATTAATAATTAATTATTAATTACGCCATTAATTAATACAATTCATTAATATGTTTAATACATATTTAATACAATTAATTAATATCTAGCCAAGATATATCCAGGGTGGCAGATATTTTTCCCTTTATAGGTCTGTCGTTAGAACTTTTGAGAAGTTCCATAATTCAGTTGTTGATTTGTACAATGATTTCATAGAAGCAATTTTAAAAATAGATTAATCCAAGTAAAGATTTATAGCAATAGACAGGAAAGGTGAAGCAAACCAAAAAAATTCTTTGAGAGCTCAAAGAACTATTTTTTGTGGAGTTATTTTTATGTATCAAAAATTCTTTAGATGGTAGTTCCCCCTTGATTACTGTGTTTCAGATAGTCCCTGATACTTTAAACAGAGCACAACATTTGTCCAGGTACAAACCTTTCTATGGTCTCTTGTTAGTTCTGTAGCCCAGCCTGCATTATATATATTTTGTTTTGCTTTTTATTTTTTTCTTTTATTTATGCAAAGAAAAGAATATATAATAAGGGTTAGGGAAATAGTGAAATAGGTAGAGCTTTTGCCTTGCATGTGACCAAACCAGGACTGATCAGGGTTAGATCCCCAGCATCCCATATGGTCCCCAAACCTGCCAAGAGAGATTTCTGAGCACAGAGTCAGGAGTAACCCCTGAGTACCACTGGGTATGGCCTCTCCCAAAGATTTTAAAAATACATTATAAATGTGATACAAGTAATTTCAAAATGATAAATCTCAAGTTACTGATTTTACTTTTTTTGTTTACAATACAGTTGGTTTTTCTCTTACAGAAAGTTACTCATGATTAAGTTTCAGTCATTCAATGTACAACACCCCTCACCAGTGCATATTTCCCCCACCAATGTTCCATCCTCCTCCCTCCTATGCTATGAGGAAGTTTCTCTCTCTCTCTCTTTCTCTCTCTCTCTCTTTCTCTCTCTCTCCTCTCTCATCTCTCTCTCACTTCTTTCCCCTCCCTTATAAACACTGTGGTTTAAATATTATTAGTTGTTTGTTTGTTCTGTGGTGCTCAAGCAATACTCTGGCTTTTCACTCAGAAATCAGTCTTGGCAGGCTCAGGGAACCATATAAGATGCCTGCAATTAAACCCAGATTGGCCACTACCGCCTATACTATCTTTTTAGCTCCTATAATCTTAAGCTTTCTTGAGATTCTTTTCTTATGAACCTTTTATATACACATATTTTCTTCTACTTACTGGGTTCATTCAATTTTATTTGTTCTGCATCTAAGAAAATTATTTCAGTTCACCTTTTTAACATAAAAACGATTTTCTTTCACTTTGTGAAATGAATTTTTATAGAATAAATAAAATCCTTTAATTATTTAAAATCCTTAAATTTCAACAAATGTTAAGTCAGACAGTTAACAGAAGAGTATATATGTAAAGCTAATAGGCATATCAAAAAGAGTTTATTGTCAAATATCAAAAAGATTGGGAACAACCCAGCCCCTGCTGGTGGAAATGTGGTAAAATAGGAACACATGTTGACTGTTGGACAGAAGTTTGGAGAGTTCTCAAAAATATATGAATAGAACCTCCATAGAATTTAGTGAGACCCCGGCTTGACATCTATCCCAAGAGCCAAGAAAATGAATAAAAACATTAATTAAAATATGTACACACCTATGTTCATTGCAATGATCAATACAATAACTAGTAAATTAAAGTATCTCAAACATCTAAAACTTGATAAATGAATATAGATTTATTTTTTTTTTGGCCACACCCAAAACACCGGTGCTCAGGGGTTACTCCTGGCTGTCTGCTCAGAAATAGCTCCTGGCAAGCACGGGGAACCATATGGGACACCGGGATTTGAACCAACCACCTTTGGTGCTGGATCGGCTGCTTGCAAGGCAAACCCCACTGTGCTATCTCTCCGGGACCGAATATAGATTTTTTTTGCATATACACGCAATGGAATTCTATGCAGTCATATGAGAAGGTAAAATCTTGCAGTGTGCTGCAATTAAACTGAAGCTAAAGAAAAGCATGTTTAAGAAAAGGTCAGAACTAAATACTCAACACAAATTCAATGACAATAGAATAATAGAATCAAGAGACCCAAATTATAACAACCTAAACATAAAAGGAACCTGTTTCACTGATAGACCAGGGGGCTATGGATGGAGGTATGGGGTATATGCTGGGAACTGGTAGAGGGAGGTCAACACTGGTGATGGGAATGGTTCTATTTCACTGCCACTATGTGCCTGAAATATAACTATGAAGGACTTGTAATTTACAATGGTCTCAATAAAAAAAAATTGGGGGGGGGTGGCTCACACCAGATGATGCTCAGGGATTACTCCTGGCTATGCACTTAGAAATCGCTCCTGGCTTGAGGGACCATATGGGACACTTGGAGATCGAACCTCGGTCTGCCCTAGGCAGACTTCTTACCACCTGGGCCACTGCTCCAGCCCTACAATAAAATTTTTTTAAAAATATAGTACGGCATTAAATAAAAAGAAAATCATGTTAAAAAATTAGTCAGAGGCAAAGAAAAGCATTAGGTAATCTCATTCATCTGTGGTACATAGAAAGAAAGAAACAGATATAGGTGAATGATGATAAGTCTTGGGTTCCAGACTACAAAACTGAGATTAACAAAGATGGCATGAGTGGTGATGAAGATACTAGATGTAACATGAAAATATTGCTGAAGGGTCTTGAGAACATTGGTGGTGGTGAAGTGCTATAACTGTACATTAGACCATAAATATCAGCACTACTATAAATATGTGACTTTAACTACAAGAATAAAAAAGAAACAAAGGATATTTTTCAGAACTATGTATTTTATAACGATTCTGTTCTCAGTTTTTGCCTTCAATCATCAAGAGTCTGTGTCAGCCATCTAAGGAAGTCAGGAAAATATTTCATCTTGGACAAATGTAAGATAAGCAGTTTCTAATATTACTTCCACCAAGATTTATAGATTTATTTAATTTCTTTGCTTTGGCTATATTGAGTCATATATTTAGGGGACCTCTCAAACAGTGCTCTCAGGAGTCAGAAGCCCTTTCTAGTGACATTAGCTTGATTGGTACTAAGTGTTCATTCTTGGGCCTCTCTGTGGTCTCTCATGACATAATACACTTTCTAAAATTTTACTTTTAAAGTAACTTCTAAGAACGCATGGTTGAGAGGAAGCAAACTTGAGGTCTTAAATTCTCTAAGTTTAAAAAAGTTCTCTAAGTTTACTTTGAAGGACAACTTTTCTTTTGCCTTTCTCAAAGGCAAAGTCTTGTATCTTTAAAATGTAAATGCTTTTAATTTCAAAAATTATCACTCAGAAAAACTTGGAAAATTCTTCTAATAATTTAGCAAGAAATAAAATTCAACTGTAAAGACACATAAATACCAACAGAAAGATCTCTTAGTTTTTCTCTGAAAATGTTTCTCATATCAATTACCTCTCTTCTACATTCATAACAAGTGGGGAATCTTTCTAGGTTTTGCCCAACCAATGAACTGGAAAAATTACTCCAGGATAGGAATACTTGGGACCTTTATATTACTAGTTAGCTTCCAGATTATGCAGAAAGAATCCATCCAATGAGTCTCCAAAAATGACCCATGTAACCCATGACTCAGATTAAATTGTGTTAAATGAGCTCAAGAATTTTAGACATATAAGGTTTCAGCCTTCTATAGAAGGTCAACATGCATTTATTTTATTTTACTTTATTTTATAGCAACTATTGTGATTTACAAAGTTCTTCATAGTTGAATTTCAGACATACAGTGAATCAGGGCCAATCCACTACCAGTGTCAACTCCCTCTATCAATATTCCCAAAGTGCATCCTATATCACCATCCTTTGCCCCCTGGTCTGCCAGTATAACAGGCTCATTTTAAATTTAGATTTTTATAGTTGGACTCTTTTGATTCTATTGTTGTTGACTTTGACTTGGATATTCAGTTTTGCACTTTTTTTTATCACCACCAAAGCACCTGAGACCATCAAAGTGCATTTTTTGTGTTACCTATAGTTATCAGAATAGCAGACTATATAAAAGTGAGTGGCACACATAAACAGATGAAACAGTTCATAAATTCCAGGTGTAAATTCTGCAACTATTCTCACATCAAGAAAACACTCAGGAAACATTTCTTTATACCACAGTGGGTACAAAGTCTAGATGTAAAAAAGGAAGTACAGATAGAGGGAAGAAGAGCTAGTGTGTACAGTGATTAAAGCAGTTGGCCTTGCATGCAGCTGACCTGGGTTCAATCCCTGGCACCACAAATGGGAGTCCAAGCACCCACCAAGTGTCCCTTCCTAACCCTTGTTCTATATCATTGTCACCATTATGATGAACCCAGTTGACAGGTTAAAAGAGCCATATATTTTCTAGTGTTGAATTCTATATCAGTCTTTAAAAAAAGCAAAGATAATATTTTTGACATCTAGCTTTCTTGGATACCTATAAAATGAGTAGCAAAAGGAGGTTTATGATATAACTGCTGTATTCTCAGGAAACATCCTAGGAAGCAATTTTCCTTGTGTATAAAATAAATAATAGAAATATTAATTAGGCTCATTTTAGATGTGCAGAATGAATGTGTTTCAGTTCAAGGGAAGGGTAGTTCTTGAAATTACTGAGTATATTTGCTTCTTGCTTCTCGGTTTATGTTGAATTGAAGCTTAAGAAGTATTTTTTTTTATCACTGCACCACATTCATGTTTGATGGAGTGTGATAGCAAATACTCCTTGTAATGAAGTTTTGCTAGTGAATCTGCTTTGAATTTGTTCAACATTCTCTGGCATCAGCTTTTATTTCTTTTTCAAGCAAGTACTAATTTTATTTGTAAGACTACTTCATAGATATTTACAAGCACACCATGATTGTTTGTGATGAATGCCGTGACAGTATATTAATAACATTGTAAGTATAAAGTTCTTGAATCATAGTCCATCCAAAGTTGCTCTCAATTAATTAACCAAATGATGTGTAAAGAAAGAAAAGATTTGGGGCCAGCGAGGTGGCGCTAGAGGTAAGGTGTCTGCCTTGCAAGCACTAGCCAAGGAAGGACGCGGCATCCCATATGGTCCCCCCAAGCCAGGGGCAATTTCTGAGCACTTAGCCAGGAGTAACCCCTGAGCATCAAATGGATGTGGATCGAAAGTAAAAACAAAAACAAACAAACAAGCAAACAAAACAAAAGATTCATGTTGTGCGTTTGTTATATGTATATTTTGGGCATAATTAAGGTGACACATTCAATTCTTTGAACTAAGATATTCACCCTCTGCTTAGTACTTAATTGTATATATGACTTTTAATAAGTTGATAGGAAAGGCTGGACAGGTAAACTCAAATGCAAATGAGAATCATAAACTTAGGTAAGTAAATTAAAGCTTTTTTTCCCATTTAATTTCTCATGTTGATCACTAAACTAGACATTTATATATATGTCTATATACATATATTATATATGTATATATATATAAACTTCCTCTTAAGATTTTCATAAACTCCCGACTGTGTCCTTTGAGTGCGACTACTGTAGCATGTCCCACTGATGCTGTTAATTTTGATTCAGCTCAATTGTTGTCTTCCACTCCCCTGGGGATTACTATGAATAACAATGGTAGCAAAGTTGGTTGTTGCTCACAGAGGTTCTCATGAAAATTAACTATTTCTATTTACTCTGGGAGACTCAGAAGAGAGTTTATTTTTCTGGATAATGTACCAGATAATCATGAATGAATTGCTGCCTCTGTGAGCTGCATTAGATTTCAAATAGGTCTGAAGATGAATACCACACCAGAGGAAACAAATACTAAACCCAGAGAAAGTCCGAGCTTTGCAACCTGAAAACCTTCAAAGTAAACCTCTTTTAAAACTGGATAAACTAGTATAAAGTTATTCTAATGGACTCATTACCATCTTGGTTAAATTAGTATTTCATGCTTTTTATTTGTCAACCAAAGCATGCCAATCAATGCAACCTTTCAGTACCTAAAATATCAGGAGGGCCGGGTGGTGGCGCTGGAGGTAAAGTGCCTGCCTGCTTTGCCTGCGCCAACCTAGGACGGACCGTGGTTCGATCCCCCGGTTCCCCATATGGTCCCCCGTGCCTGCCAGGAACGACTTCTGAGCGAATAGCCAGGAGTAACCCCTGAGCGTCACCGGGTGTGACCCAAAACCAAACCAAAACAAAAAAAATCAACATCTACTCTAGTTTATAGTATGGTTTTCTAGAATCCTCTCTTCCCCTTCAACTTATTTATCTAAAATGCCTTAATTCTTTATTAAAATTAAAAAATAATATTTACTTAAGAGTCTCTAGATTTCTATACCTGGGCTTTTATAGGTAATCATTTAATATTATTTATTGAGCACGTGGTTTCTGAGTTGTCCTCTTCTCAGAAATAAAATCCTTTTGTTGATTTATTGCTTGATAATATGCAATATTTATCATAATAGGAAAAACTATTATACAGCTAAATATAAGAATATCTGAATAAGCCTATCATCCTTACCTTAAAAATTTCAAAATTGTGCTTAAGAAAATTAAATTATTTCTTCATGTTAACTTGTTTACTAGTGGGAAATTCCTGGAATTTTTGTTGCTCATTTTAGTGACGTTTCATTACCTTTCACTGCCTTCTTAAATTTGTTTCTGTCACCTATGATACTAATTATGATATTATTGTATTCCCCAACTTTTGTTATCAAATCTCTTTGGTCTGCAAATAACTGAATCAAAATGCTAGCAAGAACTGACTTCCCTACAAAATTTCTAGCACTTCCTATTTTCAGCCAGGCTACAAATACCCTGTGAACATAAGATTTGGCATCTGCCTCTGACTGTGATAAGAAGCAAAAAGTGTAGAGATTGGATAAAATTAACTAGAAAATATACCTGAAAAACCTCAGTTCTCCATCCAGATGAATGAATGCCTCCAAATATCAAACCCAAGTGCTCTTCATATTTTTCATAGACACCAGATTTTATTCTGACCTCATCCACTTGTTACAGTGATGATTTACCTAATATAAATATCTGCACATTGTATATTAATTTCAGAATTATATAAAAATTTAATTGCATTCAGGAACTATTATTGATTTATCATATCCTTTAAGACACACTCATCCTTCCAACAGAAAACCCACACTATTGTTCCAGAGAGAGATGGAATGAAAAGTTTCATTCATATTTCTGTGTTCCAATAAATAACTTGAAAAGATCCAGGCAGATAAATAATGACATAATATTATCATCCAGAAATTGTACTTAGGTTTTTCTAGCGCTAGAGTTTTTCTTTTTGTTTTTTGTTTTTTGGGTCACACCCATTGACGCTCAGGTGTTACTCCTGGCTATGTGTTCAGAAGTCGCTCCTGGCTTGAGGGACCATATGGGAAACCAGGGGATCGAACCGCAGTTTGTCCTAGGTTAGCGCAGGCAAGGCAGGCACCTTACCTCCAGCGGCACCGCCCGGCCCCCGCACTAGAGTTTTTCATTTTAATATTTTTAATTAATAACTTTTTAATACCTCCATTTTATTTATATTTTAATATTTTAATTGTAATATTATTTAAACCATTGTGATTTACAAGGTCCTTAATAGTTGGATTTTAGGCATACAATGAATCAGGGCCGATTCTACCACCAGTGTGGACTTCCTTGCACCATTGTTGCCTGGGTGCATCTCATACCATCTCCTTTTGACCTGCCAGAATAACAGGCCCATTTAAGTTTAGATTGTTCAAGTTTGAGTCTCTTGATTCCATTGATGTTGCCTTTGGCTTCGAATTAGTTCTTTCCTATTTTAACACTACCAATTTACCTGAGATCACTTGGCCCATTGCCTGCATCCTTTCATATTTGTTTGTCCTTTTTTACTCAGTTTTTTTTCTTTCTCGCTATACTCTGGAGTCAACAATGTTCAAGACAACTATCATTTAGACCATTGTATTTCTTCATGAAGTTATTCTAAATACCACCTATAAGTGATATTATGCTGTATTTATTCTTTTTCTGGATTACTTCATTTAACATAATATCTTCCAGTTCCATCCATGTTGCTGCAAATTGTATCATTGCATCATTCCTTACAGCTATGTAGTATCCCATTGTGTGTGTGTATATGTGTGTGTGTACGTGTGTGTGTGTGTGTGTGTGTGTTGGACATCTTGATTGATTCCAAGCCTTAGCTATTGTGCTGAGTCCTACAATGAATAGTAGTGTGCATACATCTTTTTGGATGAATATTTTTCTGTCCGGGGGATAGATACCCAAAGAGAGATTGCTGGGTAGTATTGCAGCTCAATTTTGAGTTTACTGAGAACCATTCATACTGTTTTTTTATAGGGGTTAGACCTGGCAGCATTCCTACCAGCAGAGGATGAGGGTTCCTTTATCACCACATCCCCGCCAGAAGAGATTGTTCCTAGTATTTTTGGTATGCGCCATCCTCAGCGGTGTAAGATATCTCATTGTTGTCTTGGTTTTAATTTCCCTAATGATAAGTAATGATGAGCATTTTTTTCCTAGGCATGATGGCTATCTGTTTGTTTTACTCAGAGAAGTGTTTGTTTAATGACTCTCCCATTTTTGATGGGGTTTGGGGTTTTGTGGAGTTACCTTTTGTGAGTATTCTATATATCTCAGATATCAAATTTTTATCTGATGTGCTGAGTTCAAAATTTTTCTCCCATTCAGTTATCTGTCTTTTAATTTTAGTCCATGTTTCTTTTGCTATGTCCTGCAGCATGTAGTCTCACTTATTCAGATTTTATGCTATTGCGCTCACCATTGGCTTCCTATCATTAAAGACATCTCTGAAATCTAAGTCTTGGAGTATTCTGTCTATGATTTGCTCAAAGAACTTAATGGATTCAGGTCTAATCTCAAGGTCTTTAATCCACTTTGAATTGTCTTTTGTGTAAGGTGTGAGAAATGGATCAATCTTCAATATCTTACATTTAGTTATCCAAATGTTCCAACACCATTTGTTGAAAAGACTGTCTTTATTTCATTTCAAATTCTCGGCTCCTTTGTCAAAGATTAATTGATCTATATGTGGGGGGTTGTCACTGGAGTTTCTATTCTGAAAGTTTATCTGAATGTCTGTCTTTTTCCAATACGATAGTGTTTTGATAGATCTAGATTCCTAAAGACAAGCAAGCTTCTAAATTGCTGAAAAGAATGGAATGTTGGGGGAAAATGATTTGAATGAGTAACTAGAAAGGTTTCACCTGAAAAGGTAACTGGAAGCACAGACATAACACTGGAGTATCCAATTTTGACATAGGTAAGAATATTTCTCTTCTTTTTCTAATGCCTCATGCCTCATTTCCAAAAAAGGAGACTATAAATAAGTTGGCATAATTCTCTCATACACATCTTTATATGTTTAATTATAGGAAATTATTAGTAAATAAATCACTCTAGAAAGTTTTACTGTCAGGAAACAAGTCAGAGGGTTTAATATTCATCGAGGACAAAGATCCATAGAGAAATAAAAACATATTTGAATACTGACAAGTATTTATTGAGCTAATTACACTCCTTTTGATCCTGCCTTCTTTATTCATAATTACTATGTAGAGGCCTTTGGATTGGTCCTCATATTGCCTTCTAATTAGATGTCTGTCAATTGTTTCCTTTGGTTTCCTATTAAAAAGATGTTTCCCCATTGTCTCCTCATCCGGCCTTTTCTCCTCCCTTGGGGGTGGGCTTGGTTTATCCCAATACAGGCTGATCAGGAGATCCGGAGGAGGAGCTGCCATCTTGGCTCCCGGTTCCACCGGGTGGAGCGAATGGTTTGAGGATGAACAACTTGCAGTGTGAGTTTTTTTTCTTGCTATTCCTTCCCAACTGTGTGGATTATTTCCTGTGTTGTGGTTGCTGCTGGACCTGCAGCTTTTGTCTTACCTAGACGGGGGGGCATGGGGATCCCTCTCCCTCCCTGGAGATCGTGGAACTTACAAGCCATCATTTTACAATGATAGAAGTTGGTGCCACTCTTATCTATAACTTTTAGAATCAGATGCCACAAGCAGCTGGGTTTTATTCAATTAAGCTTTTGCCAGAAATGCACACTTGCATCATATTGGAAATAATAATATTTTCACAGCTGCAAAATTGTATATTTGGGGCCTGAGTGATAGCACAGCGGGTAGAGTGTTTGACTTGTACTTGGCTGACCGGGATTCTTTCCCAGGCATCCCATATGATCTCCTGATACTTCCAGGAGTGATCTCTGAGTACAGAGTCAGGAGCAACCACTAAGTACCACCAGGTACGCCCTCTAAATGAATAACACTTGGGTGTTCTGATGATGAAATTGTGCCAATAATTTGTTTATGGTGAAAGTGCACTTAATGGTTCCTACAGAGCTTCTGGTGAAAACTAAGTTCTATTGATGATCTTTTTGTTTTAAAATTCTCACAATACACATTTTCACCACTCCAGGGTTCACCTAAATTACTTGTTCAAAGTATAACCATAGCCAAAGCATGCCTTAAGTATTGAGTTAAGCTTGTACTGGTGGCCAAAAGCAAGAATTCCTGCTCTGAGACTCCAGGACCTCTGAGTAACTATGAACTCCATGTTCTCCATAAAACCTGGAATAAGGACCATCATTCTCTTACATCATCTCTTCCTCCATTTTTTGGTGGAGAGTGGAATGATGGGCGAGCATATCCAATTGTCAAGCTCAGGTCTTACTTCTGTCTCTATGTTAGGGATAATCCCTAGTATTATTCTGAAAACAACTTGTGGTTTGGGGAATCAAATCTGGTTTGCCCCTATGCAAAGTCAGTGCCTTCACCAATTGTCCTATCTCATCTTTTTATCTATTTTCATATCCATGTTTTTCTAACACAACTGGAAATAATATCTCCATGTCTAACTTGCAAAAACAGTTATACAATCAAAATTTCCATGACCATGAGCTAATTATGACTATTAATAAATATATAGGAGTTAAATGTAATAAAAATTAAAATATCCCATTTTTCTATTCCCCCATTGATCCTAGAATTATTACATTGAACAATTTTTATTTCCCTCATCCTTGTATTGGTTGAATTTTCTTCTTCCCTGTGAATTAATTATTGTGCCTATAACTATTGTCTATTTTAAATATATTCATTTTTCTATATTCTTGATTAAAAGTGATCAGCTAAAGTTTTAATTTTCAGAGTTCAGGAAATCTAATTCTAACTTCTGAAGAATAAACCCACTGACCCATATACGGTTGGACTCCATAAAACTCCAGACTTAACAAGAATCAGATCCTTTGTGAATAAAGTTCAAATCAGTTTTTCTTATTGCTTTCCCATTCAAAACTACATTGTTGAATATACAATGGATATTTGCCCAAGTTAATTACTTTAAGGACTTTAAATCTGGAGTGAGAGTAATGGGTAAACATCCACAAAATATCTTCTATGAGCCTCTAGCATGATTATGCCAAGTCTCTTTTATGTTTGCCTTATGTGAGTTATTTCATAGGAAATATTTCTTTGTTTTTATCTTAGTTATGTGCAAAATTCTAAATAACATATATAAATCTAGAAAAGAAAACCTGCATTAGGGTAGAGAAATCATTTTTCTAAGGTTTTAGTGCAATTTATTTTTAATTAATCACATTAAATATCTACACATTCCAAATACATTATGGAATTGCTTGAGCTTTTTCCATTACCAAAATAATGTCTAAATATTTTGGTCAGTGTTTTACTAGTAAAGGTGCTTTGTGTTATATTAATATTTTTCATGATTCAATTCAATTAAAATTTTTCTGATATTGTCCATGTAAAATATCACATTTTATCATTATTTTATTTAAACAATGTGTTTACAAAATTGTTTATGATCGAGTTTCCGTCTTATAGTACATCACTCATCACTAGTGCATGTATCCCATCACCAATGTCCCTATTTTCCCTCCAACCCTCTACTACCATCCTTTCTGCCTACCTCTTGATAGATATTTTACTTCTTCCCTTGCTTCTTTTTTCACTTTTGCCAAGACTTTTATTCTACCTGCTATGGTGGTTTATTATACTTCTACAGTTTATCTCTAACATATCCTTGACATGAAAATACCTAATGTAATTCTGACTGAGAGCTGCTGTGTGTTTTTGTTTATTTGCTTATTTGGGTAGATTTTGCTACTTTTGTTTTGTTTGTTTTTGAAAATGCAGTTTCAACTTGAAAACGAAGGCAAAGCAGAATTAGTCTATCTTTGCTCATACATTAGTCATATATTTATCATAAAAATTAAAATCATTTCTACCTTTATTAATTTATGAGAAAGCTTAGTAGAAATGTAAGCCACTGGGTTTTTCAATTCCTTCGGTTTTATTAGACAAACAATAGGGAGTTTCCATTCTTTAGTCTTCCACTCCTTTGTGTTTTCAGAGCCATGCAGGAATCATTTCTTTGGCCATAGACTCTTTTTCAAGGAACTTGGAAACTTAATTAGAATGAAAGAGCTTAGCCGCTACTGGATCTGAGCCCAATTCTTTCCAGACTTCAAAGGGAATGACTACTGCAGGAGTGATTCAGAAAGATTCATGAAATGAGTATGAAGCGTGTCTCTGGACACCAAGGACCTTCCCTCTGTACCCCCTGTAAAACAACCTGAGGGCCCAAATGCCAATCAAAGGGAGGTATTAGGGTAGTGAGCATCAAATTTTATGAAAAAGAATCTCTCTATATAAATCTAAGAAACATCTGTATTTTGACAATTAAGATTTTGATGAACCGTCTTTCACTAATATCTTAATTATATTTCACTTTGTTTATATTTAACTACATTCCAACTATATCCATAGTCCTAAACATTGATTTGTTGCCATATATATATATTGATATATATATATATCAATATATATATATATATACTTCTTACAAAATTTATTTGCAAATATCTTGGTAAATGTGAGATACTATTTCAAATCTTTGGTTTTAGAAATTTTATATGCATGGAAAACAGGTCTTCACTGTATGTATACTATGGATTCCTACTTATTTTTATGTCTCTCATCAAATACCATTTCCTTTAGCTCCAGGGAGAGTTATTTGATCTGAATTTTGGGACACACTCAGTACTGGTGTTCTCCTGGCTCTACAATCAGGTACCACTTTTGGCAGGGCTCTAAGAACCATATGTGGTACCAGAAATAGAACCCGGTGTGCAGTCAGTCACCTTCTGGCAGGCTCAGGGAACCATATGAAATGCTTGGAATCAAACCCAAATATGTCCTTGGTCGGTCTTATGCAAGGCAAATGTCCTACCACTATGCTTTTGCTTCGGCCCCAATAAGCAAAGTAACCTTTTTTTTTGGGGGGGGGGGGAAATCCACACCTACCAGGAGCAATTTCTGAGGGTAGAGTTAGGAGTAACCACTGAGTACCATTAGTGTGACCCAAAATTATAAAAAAGAATCTAGCATATAGACAGGGGTCCTCAAACTTTTTAAACAGGGGCCCAGTTCACTGTCCCTCAGACCATTTGGAGGGCCAGACTACAGTAAAAACAAAAATTATGAACAAATTCCTATGCACACAGCATACATCTTATTTTGATGTGAAGAAACAAAACAGGAACACATACAATATGTGGCCCGCGGGTCGTAGTTTGAGGACCACTGATAGAACAAGAGAAATGTATATTTGAAAAGCATGACTGAGACCATATATGTGTGTTTCAGAGAATCTCAATTAATTCAGGTTCTTTTTTTGTATAATTTTTAAAATTATCTTTATTTATACAATATGATTGCAAACATGATTGTAGTTGGAGTTCAGTCCTATAAAGAACACCCCCCTTCACCAGTGCAACATTCCCATCACCAATGCCTCAAATCTCCAACCTCCCTCCCCCTCCCCAACTGCCTGTACTGGAGACAGGCTTTCCAGTTCCCTCATTCATTTGCATTTTTATGTTAGTTTTCAGTGTAGTTGTTTCTCTAACTGTACTCACCACTCTTTGTTGTTACCTTCCTACTATGAGCTGGACCTTCCAGCCCTCATCTCTATTATCTCTGAGAATTATTTTAAAATGCCTTTTATTTTTCATAAAACCCATAGATGAGTGAATTTAGGTTTTTATAATATAAATCACCATTTATTTTCACGCGTAGACGAAACTTAGCAGGTGGACTGTTTAATAAAATCAGCAGTAGCAAGAGCAATGGGTTCAACTAAAGTCCAACAAAAAACAGCCTCCCTGGCCATCACAGAAACCAGCCACATCAGTGGACAATGTCCACGAGGCTCTTACATGCATTACCACATGCCCCCTCCTTTGCTGCTTAATTACAATCTCCCCAGCTCTGCTAATTGGCTATATCTTATGTAAATTAGTGGGCTCAAATAGTCTTAGAATGTAAATGAGTTGCCAGTACTTTTGATTATCTGGTCCCTCCCTTCTCACATCCTTTGTAATTCAAATCAGAAAGAATAATTGCAATATGACACTTGAGCTGATCAGATCATAAAACTCTGTTATGTTACATTTTTATATAAAATAACTTACAGTAAGGGTGTGACTTCTTACCATGAGGTAGATATAATAAAAATTACTTAATGTAAAATAATTTCTCTAATTTTGAAGGATCTAGAACACATATTAAAAAGATTGTGGGTGGGGTTGGCACAATAGTGCACCAGTAGGGCATTTGCCTTGCACGGGGCTGATCCAGGTCATACGATCCCCAAGCCAGGAGCGATTTCTGAGCACATAGCCAGAAGTAAGTGTGAGTGCCACCGGTTGTGACAAAACAAAAAACGTTTGTGATATATGAATTAAAGATGTTATACATAATAATATAGATGGTTTTGGAATTAATCTTTCATATAGAAACTTGCACATGTATAAAATAAAAGCACCTTATTAAAGTTTTTGTACTATATCTAATAGATACTATGATATCAAAATGCAACATTTGTACAAATGCATGCGTATGTATACATTTGAACATTTGCTATTAAATTATAGTTTTAGTCTTACCTTTATGTATTTCTTCCTTCTTTTTGTTACCTTGTCTTTTCTTTTCTTTTCAAGCATTAAAACATGTTTGGCCAAATATACAACAAAAAATTTGTGGTCCAGTAAAGTAACAGTTAAATAGTAATTAATTCCAGGTTCTAACACCTCACCCGCATGCAGAACAGAGTTTGAAGGAGCTCTTTCCTGCATATCTTTGGTCAATGTGCATTTTGGGGTGACTGGTGTCTTGAGGAGAATGCTGGCCAGGCATTCTGTAGAATGACACTCCAATGCTAGTTGATGTTCAGGAGAAGGTAATTGGGAAGAAGGTCATCCTTGTTATTGGAGTTACTTGTTATTAACTTTACTTATCACTACTGATGGAGTTGAGTTAACCCATATTCATGGGCCAGCGCAATATTTTCCAAGTTCCTCTGAGAAATAGCACCCTCAAACCTCTCACATGATTCCTTGGCAGAAAGTTCATAAAACAGCTCATACCTGACATTGTAGTATAGAGAAGAATTTGTTCCTCCTTTAGAGAGGCTCATATACTATATACCCAGAACTTCCCGAACTTCTCTGGTCTTAGCGTCTCATGTAAACCACTTCATTCTGATTCAAGACTACCAGATTCTAACAATTTTCTGAGTATTTGAACAGAAATGATATTTTCTTCTTTGTTGGCACACGCCTATGTCAGCCATATTAGAATTAAATAGGTTTTTATCCGCTAGTTTAGGGACTTAATTTATCGTGTTTTTCTATAAGAAAGTATATTTTAAGACCTAAATGACTCACTGGCATGTTTCAGAAACAAGAATACATTTATCAGCCAGAGGCTATTATGAAGTACAAGAAAAAAAAACCAGAATACTCTCTTTTCCTTTTGCATCAAATCTAAATCTATGTTCCAGCTTCTAGACACTTCACGTTAGCCTCAGATTGACTCTCTGTGTTTCCCTGTTCTCGGCTCATCTTGCTAATATGCCATTTTGGAAATTCAGGTGCTGAAGTAATTTACTCTCACACTCTCTTAATGAGAAGTTCTTAGTTCTTGTTTTCTCTTACCCAACTTGCTTCAAAACTTTAAATGTCTTCATATTGCGCTGAAGGGATAGTACAGTAGGTATGCTGCTTGCCCTACACCTGTCCAACTCACATTCTGTCCTGAACTCTACCTGCACTGAACCCAACCAGGAGTGATAGCTAAGAATAGCCGTTCCCAAGAACTGAAAAAGAATTCCTTAGCATTGCTCTAAATTTTGTTTTGAACTCATTTTTGTATATATATATATATATATATTTATTTATATATATATATTGGTATTTTTGGGCCACACCCAGTGACACTCAGGGGTTACTCCTGGCTATTCGCTCAGAAGTCGCTCCTGGCAGGCACGGCGGACCATATGGGGAACCGGGGGATCGAACTGCGGTCCGTCCTAGGTTAGCGCAGGCACCTTGCCTACAGAGCCACCGCCCGGCCCCCATTTTTTGTATATTTTAAAGTCATTTTGGACGTGTCTCTGCTTTTGAAATCTGGAACTCATTATCATATTTTTGTTGCTTGCTTATTTTGTTTTGTTTTTGCTTGGGGGCCATGGCTGGCAGTGTTCAGGGTTTATACCTGACTCTATACTCAGAAATCACTTCTGGCAAGATTCAGGAGACACTATAGGGTTTCCAGAGATCAAATCAATGGTATACCTGTTATGCCATTGCTCTGGTCTCCCAGGATCACAATTTAATGGAACAGAAAATCTTTAACAAATACTTGTTATGTCAAATACTGTGTAAGTTCTGGGCATAGAGTATGCATGAAGGCATGCATATAAATACCCCTTCAATTTCTATAGTCTGCTAGTTAGAAAGTCAATTTAGAAATGTAAAACAGATCGAATCACTTCATTTTTTTGCCCTCCCCCACGGTCACTTTATTTTTGTCATTTCTATAGTGTTGTGTTCAGAAGTGCTGGGGGTGACTGGAGAGATAGTACAGCAGGGGGAGTACTTACCTCTATATGGCCAGCCTGAGTTCAATCCCTGGTATTTTATATGGTTCTCCAAACACTATCAGAAGAGATTTCTGAGCACAGAGCCAGAAGTAATACCTAACCATCACTGTTTGTAGCTCTAAAATCTAAATAAATAAAAAATAATATTCAGAAGTCCTGGGCTGAGCCAGTCATTCTTTGCAGTGTGGATTTGCCAGGAGCAGGACTGATGGGCCAATATTCATATTCAGGGTGACTCACTGACTGGAGGCATCAGAAGCCTCCATCTTCCTATAAGGAAACACCTGCATGTAGGGAAGTCAATGTGGGATTGCTTAGGGTCTCTGTGATGCCAGGATCAAACTTAGGATTCTCAGAAATAAATCATTAATGCATAAATAAATAAATAGATTCAAAGATATTGATTGTTGTGGGGACTGTTTAAATTTTCTTAGCATATCCTATAAGAATTATGTCACTAGACATTCTAACTTACAGACTCTTAGAATCTTTTTAACAGATGGGGTTAGTGGCTAAGTTAACTCACAAATGTGTCACTTTTTAACAGATGGGGTTAGTGGCTAAGCTAACTCACAAATGTGTCATGGTCTTAACAAAGCAGTTTATCCCAAAGATACAGAACCCATTGCAATTTTGTTCTCTCTTGGTTGAAAACATTTTATTTCCTTTTTTGTTTGTTTGTTTTTGTTTTTATTTTTGGGCCACACCTGGTGACACTCAAGAGTTACTACTGGCTATGAGAACAGAAATCGATCCTGGCTTGGGGGACCATATGGGACGCTGCAGATTGAACTTAGGTCTGTCCTGGGTCAGCAGAGTGCAAGGCAAATGTCCTACAGCTGCACTATCACTCCAGCCCCTCATTTCCTATTTTTAAGTGGTATTTCTATTGATTCCAATGAAAAGCAGAAGCGTGAAAATTAATCTTAGAGTAGGGTTAAGGAGATAATGGTACAAGTGTCGCAAGCTGAGCATAAACCTTTCTATATTGATATCCAAACTATACATTTTTCCATATCTGAGATCTTGGTTGAGAAGACATTGAGAAGATAATCACTGACTGAGAGAAACAAACCCAACACCAGAAGGAGCTACCAGTTCTCAACAATGTCCAGAACACAGCTTCACAGAGTTGAATTGAATGAGCTTGAATAGCAATGCATTTATCAGACTTTTGATCAATAGTTGGAGTGGAAAACATGAGACTCCTTATCTCTGGATGCCTTAAGAGATGGTTCTGTAGCTCTGACTTGCTTATTGTGACCACTTTGAAGCACCATAGTTACTTTATTTTCTTTTATTCTTTTAAATTTTCATTAAGACCAATGTGAATCACAAGTATTTCACAGTTATATTTAAGGTACATAGTGACATTTCTACTACTAGCGTTGACTTCCCTCCACAGCTCTTCCCAGCATGCTTCCTGTACCCTGTACCCTTGGTCCCCTGGACTACTGGTTTTACAGGTCCTTTTTGTGTATAGCTTGTTGTGGTTGGGTCTCTTGATTCTATTGTCATTAGCCTTGAGTTGGGTATTTAAGACTCATCATTTTTTATTTCCACTCAAAGCTCCTGAGACTGCTTTATTGGGGTTGAACAACCAGCATACCTGGGTCTTGTCGATGGTTCTTTAGCAGTATGCTTCATGGGCTGAGAGACCCTCTATTTCTTAGGCCAAAGGAATTTTCTTTCTAATTTCCCTAATGTTTGATGTGCTTATGCAAATACCAAAATATATAGTTATTTTATGACATAGGTTCCTTTTTCAAAAGTTATTATTACATAAACTTATAACAGCAAATTTACCAATTTGTGTAACTACCCTGTCTTAATTTGCTCAGACTGCTACTGAAAACAAATATACAAGGGCTGGAGAGGTGGCGCACGCTGTAAGGCTTGCCCATACTAGCCTAGAACAGATGGGGGTTTGATCCCCTGCGTCCCATATGGTTCCCCAAGCCAGGAGCGATTTCTGAGTGCATAGCCAGAAGTAACCCCTGAGCATCACTGGGTGTGGCTAAAAAGAACCCGCAAATATACAAAAATATCAATGACACTAGATAGCTTAAACAAGTGTTTGTTTTCTCAAGGTAGTGAAGGCTAGAAAATGCAAGAAGCAAGTACAAGAGAAGAGAGAGAGGTAGGGAGGGAATGTTCTAGAAAGCTCTGTCTCTCCTCCACTTCTTATAAGACCATGATTCCTACCAGGCTTATAGCAATAATAAGATAAAACAAGCATCTCAGCTAGAAGCTTTAATGTGTGCTTAGCTATTATATATATATATATATATAATGTGTGTTTAGCTACTGATTATTTTCTGACTTATCAAAAGAGACAGTTGGGCCTTTACTCCTTTTTCTTTTTCAAATAAAATAAATGAAGTTTAAATACTTTGAATGGCATCACTAAAGAGTTTGGAGTTCCTCTTTTGGCAAAAATCACTCATATTTGCTGATCTGAAGGTTCAGTTCTGAAAGTTTACCATGACATGCAACAGGACAAGCAACAGAGATAAGATCACCCCACTGTAGAATGAGGGGCAGATGGTGCCAGGGATTGAACTCAGAGCTTAGCACATAACAGGCATATAAAATACATGTAAGCAATGCCAGAGCAGTAGCACAGTGGAGAGGGTATTTGCTTTGCTTGCTGCAGACCCAGATTCAATTCCTGGAATCCCATTTGGTCCCCTGAGCACAGAACTAAGAGTAATACCGGAGCACTGCCAGATGTGACACAAATTAAAAAAAAAAGGAATATACCCTGAGCTGTATATATAGTCAGATTTTTAAATAAAAACGCTTAAATTTTTCCTGTATGCAAGAGAAATGTTCCAGTTAAGTAAAATTTATTCCCTGTCGAAACTTATTTTATATAAAAAGAGAAATGTACCAAAGGTTTTACCCTTGACAAATCCTGCTTCATGTGTTTCCCCTAATGCTGAGTGAAATAAGTCAGAGGGAGAGAGATAGATCCAGAATAGTCTAACTCATCTATGGGTTTCAAGAAAAAACAAAAGACATTTTTGCAATAATTCTCAGAGACAAAAGAGAGGAGAGCTGGAAGGTCCAGATCATGATATGAAGCTCACCACGAAGAATGATGAGTGCAGTTAGAGAAATAACTACACTGAGAACTATCATAACAATCTGAATGAATGAGGGAAGTAGAAAGCATGTCTTGAGTACAGGAGGGAGGAAGGATATTGGGGACATTGGTGAACCCAACGACAATAATATTTGTAATCAAGGTGTTTAAATAAAGATATTAATAAAAATTTTACCTGACATGATTTTATGGACATATATTCCTAAGTAACTCTACCTTTGTCTTTATTGGATAAGGTCTGAGCCTGATGGAAATTATGGGATCTTTGAAAGAATGTGAAAGAATGGAGAAGCTGTTTGACCAATTTAGGCACCACAAAGCAAGTAAAGCTCTTTGTTTTGAAAACAAGATTGAGAGGTGGGGCCTTCAGTGGCCAGAAAAAGAAATATAGGACTTCTTCACTAGACACCAAGTAAAATCTACATATATATACATATATATAGGTCTATATATGTATATATAAATGATTTCAAAATAACTATATGTGCTCAGAATAATGACCAGGTTAGAGATAATGATTTTATGAAGAATGATTTCAAGACTTCAAAGTCTTTGGCTTCATGAAAAAGAGCATCCCAGAAGACAAACAAACAACAACAAAAAATAACCAGAACATTAAAACATCCTTCTTGGATGTATTGAAAAGTTAAGAGTTTTGCTCCTGGGATGGAACAGAGTAGGTCTTGTCTCACACATTACTGACCCAGGTTCAATCCCTGACATCCCTGTATAGTTCCCCGTGGAGTGATCCCTGAGCACAGATACAGGAATAACCCCTAGGTGTGTGTGTGACCCCCAAACAAAACAAAGAATAACACAGCTGGAACAGAGGTCAGAAACTGGCCACTAGGAGGAGCATGAAGACCTCTCTTTAATACCATGCACAAAGGTCAAATCCAAATGGATTAAAGATCTTGATATCAGACCTGAAACTACAAGGCATATAGAAAAAAGAAAAACATAGGCAAAACACACTATGACACTGAGTCTAAAGGCTTCTTCAAGGAGGAAGGACCACTGTCCAAACAAAGATAAATAACTGGAACTACATTAAATTGAGAAGCTTCTGCACTTCATAGAAAACATTGACTAAGATAAAAAGGCCACCTGGGAATGGGAGATACTATTTACTCTAAATCCATCTGAAAGGGATAATATCTAAGATATACAAGGTACAGACAGAACTTATCAAGAAAAAAATATTCTAACACCATAAAAATGGAGAGAATTGAATATATATATATATATATATATTGGTTTTTGGTTTTGGAGCACAATATAAAATATAAGCACAATATAAAAATACCCTCTGCATTCCTGTGTTCATTACAGCACTACTCACAACAGCCAAAATCTAGAAACAGCCCAGATTCTTGACAACAGATGAGTGTTTAAAGAAACCATAATACATCTACACAATAGAACACTATTATGCAACCATTAGGAAAAATAAAGTCATGAATTTTGCCTATATATGGATGGAGATGGATATTATTATGCAAAATGAAATGAGTCAGAGAGAGATAGACATAGAAAAATATCATCTGTGAGATATAAAAAATAAAAGACAATATAGTAAAAAAAAGAAAGAAAAAAAGAACACCAACTTTAGCATGCCAACTTGTACCTTCTATTTAGGGGCTGGAATCAGGGTGGCCAAACTGTGGACTCATGGTGCAAAAGCACAGCCTACTCAGAGGAAGCTTCACTCATGTTTGAATCCTGTGTCATGACCACCTTTCAGCCCTGGACTTTAGGTTCTGTTCTTCAACCCTAGCAGGACAATGAAGTGACCATGTGTCAGGGGCTTGAAGTTTCAGCTTGTGAGTCTCGGTGCCTTCCATTTCCCTGCTTTTGATCTCCTGTGCCCATTCCTACCTCCTGGTTCTCTTCCCTCTTCCCTCACTCTTTTTGTTGTTGTTGTTGTTGTTTCGTTTTTGTTTTCGGGCCACACCCAGTGACGCTCAAGGGTTACTCCTGGCTATGCGCTCAGAAGTCACTCCTGGCTTGGGGGATTGAACCGTGGTCCGTCCAAGGCTAGCGCAGGCAAGGCAGGCACCTTACCTCTAGCGCCACTGCCCGGCCCCCCCTTCCTTCACTCTTATCCTGTTCTAGCATCATTGGCTTCTAAGGGGACCTGAGCACAGAGTAGAAGTGGCATGGGTTAAAGGCCATGGCAGTTCAGATGAGGTAAGACAGTGGCTCTCCCTTCTGTGAATATACAATGAAGATAAGTACACACTAAAGTTGAACATGCCTCTGTCAGCTGCATTCAGTTAATCTAAGCATATTGCCCTTTGCAGGATGCATAGGCATTCCTTGGCTACTAAAGATTGAAGTCCAGATCCCAGAGAAAGGGCACTTACTTCTCTACCTTGAGCCTATTTCCTGCATTAAATTTTGCACTGGGTTTCACAGATAATGCAGCCCAAACAGATCTGAATATATCTTGGACATGATCTGTTTTGTTTTTTTTTTTTGGGGGGGGGAGGACACCCAATGACGCTCGAGGGTTACTTTTGGCTATGCTTTCAGATATTGCTCCTGACTTGAGGGACCAAATGGGACACCTGGGTCTAATTGAGGTCTGTCCTGCATCAGCCACATGCTAGGCAAATGCCCTACCATTGTGCTAGCCCTCTGGCTCTGATCTAGCTTGGTTTTGAAAAGATACTCTCTATAGAAATTGAACCCCGGGCCCGGAGAGATAGCATGGAGATAAGGCGTTTGCCTTTCATGCAGAAGGTCATTGGTTCGAATCCCGGCATCCCATATGGTCCCCCGTGCTTTCCAGGAGCAATTTCTGAGCATGGAGCCAGGAGTAACCCCGGAGCACTGCCGGTTGTGACCCAAAAACCAAAAAATAAAAAACCAAAAAAAAAAAAAAAAAAGAAAGAAAAGATACTCTCTGAGGATTAAGATAAGGTGCTAGTCTTTCTACATAGCCAACCCTGGTTTGATCCCTGACATGCCTCCAAACTCCACTAGATGTGGTTCATGATTACAAAGCCAGGAGTAAGACCTGAGCATTTCTAGGTGTGACCCCAAACCAATCAAACAAAAACAAATCAAGAAAAGTCACTCTGATAACTGCCAGCCACAAGAGCCAGAATAAATACAGAAGAGCAAGAAGGAAGCAAGGATCAGGTAGGAGATAACTATGAATCAAATCAATACCATGGAAGAGAGTAATAAATAGTCTAGTGAAAATAGATTTTGAAAGTAGAAACAGGATTTTATGGCAGGTTAGATGTGGAGCGTTAAGGGAAAGTGGTCTAAAATGACTGCCTTTTCATCTAGGAAAAATGGATGGAGCAGAGCAGTGGTTAGCTGAAATGAGGAAAGAGGAATGGGTTATTTGGGGGTGGAGAGGCTTGGGGAGCAGAACAGGCCCATCATTGCTACAATCTGATGATGTATTTTGCTTGCATTTTGCAGGACTAGGAAATATCAGTCACCCTAGCAAGTTTGTAGGATCTCGAGAGCCAGAACAGACATCAGAATACAAACACAGGGTCACCAGAATTTTTGTTTCTTTCTTTCTTTCTTTATTTATTTATTGGCCACACCCAGCAGCACTCAGGATTTATTCCTGGCTCTACACTCAGAAATCACTCCTGGTAGGCTCCGGGCACCATATGGGATGCTGGGAATTGAACCCAGGTCTGTCACAGGTCATCCCCATGCAAGCAAATGCCCTACCACAATGCTATCACTCTGGCCCCTCACCAGAATTTTTTAGGGACCTAAAGTTCAGTTACATCTATTTAAATTTGAAAAATCTACTAGATTTTCAAGTACTGTTGTTGAAAAAAAACAGCTGGATATATTCTAGGGTTCCGGGGAAATAAACATGGGTGTTATTAGCATATTGCTTCTATTTTTAAACATTAAATTTCATGATATTATCATGGGAATGAGAGTACAGAGAGAAAGATTTGGGGACTGAGAACATGTTAAGAATAAAGAAAATGAGAAAGACTCAGCAAAGAGCACAGAATTAGCAAATGAACAGTTATTGAAACCAAAAAAGCAAGCAAAAAAGACAATAAAAACCTCATGTATAGGAAATGGAAAAATGCAAGCAAAGAGCTTATTTCAATAAGCAAAAGTAAGCAGGCAGATCAGACATTGCTGAAGAGGCCTAATAAGCTGAGAACTGAAATGTTTGTTAAGTGTACACTGGGCAAGATGTAGCCGTCAAGAACTGTTTCAGAGAAACAGTTTTTAGTTAATTTGTGCTTGTTTGAGAGGAATTCAGGAAAGAGAGTTTAGGGAACTCTAGAACAGGGGTCCTCAAACTTTTTAAACAGGGGCCCAGTTCACTGTCCCTCAGACCATTGGAGGGCCAGACTATAGTAAAAACAAAAATTACAAACAAATTCCTATGCATGCTGCATACATCTTATTTTGATGTGAAGAAGCAAAACAGGAACAAATACAATATGTGGCCCGCGGGCCGTAGTTTGAGGACCACTGCTCTAGAAGAACTTTGTTTCAGAACAGTACATTGGTGGCTAGAGAAGGAACAGGCATTGAGGGAATAAAAATAAAAACAACACTGAAGAAGCGCCACACACTAGTGAGAATGACACATATTCAAAAAGTTAAAAGCAATAAATATTGGGTATGTGGTGAAAGGGCACTCTTATTACAGAAAACAATGGGGAGATTTCTCAAAAGAGTAATATTAGCTTCCATATGACCCATCTATTCCACATTGGTACCTATCCACACAAATACAAAACATCTAACTATAAAAATCCAAATACTTCTATTAATTGCAGCTCTGAGTGCAGTCACCATGATATTTAAGCAACCCCAAATGTCCAATTGACGGATGATGGAGAAAGGAACCCAATGTTTTGCTATGTAACAACTAAACTAAATGTTAATGCAGTCTCCAGAAACTTGGATAGAATTAGAGGGGATTTTACTGAGCTAAATAATTCAGACAAAGAATAATAGTGGAGAGCCACCTTCATTTATGATATACAGAACAGTAGTAAATCAAAGGGATAGATTATCTCAATTGGTAATGAATCTTGGGCACTGGTTTACAGATCTGAGAGTGCAGGTGTAGTGGAAGTTATAGGTGAGGGGAATTAATAGTTTGACTGGAAGTAATATGGGGACAGAGGTGGAGGCTGTGGAGCAAAGAGGAAATGGTCTATACCAAAAACATAAGTATGTGTCAATCAACAAATAATAGAATCGGGGTGACGCGGTCGTGGCTCTTTGGTGGTAGGGCTGTGTAGTAAGTAACTGAGCAACAATGCCAGAAACTTAAATAAACACTATTGTAAGCTCAGCTTCTGAACTGCCATAAAAATATCAAAACTAAACCCCGAGGCATAAGAAAAGAACAGAACAGGAATTAGGGCCTGGGAGAGCTCAAAGAGGGTGAGCACGCTTTGTTTAAGGCTTCCTGCCCCTCCCTGGAGCTCCACCAAACACAGTCTGAAGTAGCCCTGAGCGTTGACAGCTGGAATCCCCAAACTAAAAACAAACACGTCAAAAAAGAATATGGTCTCCCGTGCCTGCCAGGAGCAATTTCTGAGCATGAAGTCAGGAGTAACCCCTGTGCACTGCCGGATGTGACCCAAAAACCAAAAAAAAAAAAAAAAAAAAAAAAAAAAGAAAGAAATTAAGGAAGTTTTCTTTTCAGTAGATCGATAAAGAAGAGCTGGTTTAGAAGTAGGTAAGTTGATCTAATTTGGAAGGGAATATGAATGACTATAGAAACTAGTGATGTGGTGTTGTGGGGGCGGGAGAAACAACACAGCGTGGAGGCGTTTGCCTTGCACGCAGCCGATCCAGGACAGATGGTGGCTCGAATCGTGGCATCCCAGATGGTCCCCTATGCCTACAAGGAGGGATTTCTGAGCACAGAGCTAGGAGTAACACCTGAGTGCTACCGGGTGTGACCCCAAAATTAAAACAAACAAAAAAAGAAACTAATGTTGAGATGAACTCCTAAGAAAGGTTGAGCAAATGGAAGGATCCTTGTTGAAGCAGGTGAAGATGTGGCTACAGAGGCTGGCGGGTGTGCAAGGAAGCTACCTTCGTTTGATTCTGAGGACTCAATTTTCCCAGGGAAATGGAAGCATAGCCCTTAGCATCTTTCTTATGGAGAGTAGGGAAAATTAGGTGTTCAATGTCTGAGCAGAGAAAATTAGTAAAGAAATTGTTTTTTAAGTAAAAAATAAAAGTCAGGTCAGAGTGCTAGTACAGAGGACATGGTGTGACCTTGTATGAGGCTGATCTGGGTTTGATCTTGGCACCAAGTAAATATAGTTCACCAATAGCACCAGAAGTGATTGCCGAGGGGCAGAGCCAGGAATAAGTAAGCCATGGGCACTGATGAATGTGACCCATAAACAAACCCTAGTAGAAAAGAGGCAGATCTGTAAAGGAATTTGTCCTTGTGGTTGTGTTCCTGCTTCAATCACAGATCACTCAGATGCTCAGGCTTGAATTCCATCAAGAGCAAGAGTGAGACAAAGGAGGGTTTTCTCAAGTTGAGGAGACATGAGAGAGTTGAAAAGATGTGGTGAACTACCCTTGGAATTCAAACAGCAAGATGATGGGACGACAGGATGAAAAAAATCAGAACTGGGGCCCGGGAGATAGCATGGAGGACCTTTCATGCAAAAGGTCATCGGTTCAAATCCCGGTGCCCCATATGGTCCCCCGTGCCTGCCAGGAGCAATTTCTGAGCATGGAGCCAGGAGTAACCCCTGAGCACTGCCGGGTGTGACCCCCCCAAAAAAAATCAGAACTGACTCATAGGGTACTTAAGGGAGAGAGCTAAGCATTCACGGAAATCAATCAGCAGGAGAGATGCTTGGAATAAGGATTATGAAGCTTTTGAGTCATAATATTGTTGAGTAAGTTACAGAGTCCAGTCTTGGGGTGAACACAGCTGAAGCAACAGTGCTGCAAGGAATAAAAAAAAAACAAACAAGAAAACCTAGGAATACACCATAGGAACACAAAAATACAATACAAAAATTTCTTCCTC
>PVKC010003379.1:0-39347 GCA_004027635.1 Crocidura indochinensis
TCCTTTTGTTGAGCACTTTCTAGTTCTATAAGCTGCATCATTAAGCTACTCAGGTAAGCCCCTTCTTCCTTCCTGATGTGTGCTTGCAGAGCTATAAATTTTCCTCTCAGTACTGCTTTTGCTGTGTCCCACAAGTTCTGATAGTTCATGTCTTCATTATCATTTGTTTCCAGGAATATTTTGATTTCCTTTTTGATTTCATCTTGGACCCACTAGTTATTCAGGATGAGGTTGTTTAACTTCCAGGTGTTAGATTTTTCTTCTTTGTTCCTTTGGAGTTCACAAATAATTTCAGAGCCTTGTGGTCAGCAAAGGTAGCCTGCAAAACTTCTATCCTCTTGATATTTTGAAGATATATTTTATGTGCCAGCATGTAGTCTATCCTAGAGAATGCCCCATCTACATTGGAGAAGAATGTGTATCCAGGTTTCTGAGGATGGAGTGTCCTATATATATCCACTAGGCCTCTTTCTTCCATTTCTCTCCTCAGGTCCAGTATATTCTTGTTGGGTTTCAGTCTGGTTGACCTGTCCATTGTTTTCAAAGCTGTGTTGAGGTCCCCCACAATTATTGTGTTGTTGATGTTATTTTTCAGCTTTGTCAACAATTGTATTAAATATTTTGCTGGACCCTCATTCGGTGCATATATGTTAAAATAACATATATTTCTACATACCCCTTGATTAATATATAATGTCCAACTTTGTCCCTTACAACCTTCCTGAGTATAAAGTTTGCATTATCTGATATTAGTATGGCCACTCCAGCTTTTTTATGGGTGTTGTTTGCTTGGATAATTTTCCTCCAGCCTTTTACTTTGAGTCTATGTTTGTTCTGACTATTCACGTGCGTTTTTTGTAGACAACCGAAAGTTGGATTGAGTTTTTTGATCCATTTAGCTACTCTGTGTCTCTTAACTGGAAGCACCCATTTCTTGTATAGACTGTTCATTTATAATTATGATTAGACAAAACTAGTATATCAGACATTTTTGATGACGAGGAATGATTTGGGTCATACATGGCAATGCTCAGAGGTTACTGCTAAAGCTGCTCATGGGACCCAAAAAGGGATCAAACCCAGGTCAGCTGCATGCAAAAAATGCTCTACCCATTTTATTCTCAGAATTCTACATCATAAATCTTTTAAATTAATATTGATACTATTTTGAAAAGAATTTTAGAAAAGCAACCTTGCTAT
This sequence comes from Crocidura indochinensis, assembly GCA_004027635.1. Taxonomy (NCBI): domain Eukaryota; kingdom Metazoa; phylum Chordata; class Mammalia; order Eulipotyphla; family Soricidae; genus Crocidura; species Crocidura indochinensis. The sequence continues at coordinate 1,201 of PVKC010003379.1, forward strand.
TGAGAGCTAATGATAAATTCAAATGTGTCCCACAAAGGAGGAAAATGACAAATATGATGTAGGCTTATGGTTATACTATTTTTATTATATGACCATTTTTATTATTATAAGAATTAATATTTTGACCAAAGTGAATGAAAATCATTCACAGTAAAAATTTAGGTAAATGGTGACACTGAATCAGAGGCATTCCCACCACCAATGTTGTCACCCCCCCAACCCCCATTCTTAGCATGCATCCCATATCCTCCTTCTTTCTCCCTTGGTTGCTTGTATAAGTGGTCCCCTCTGTGTCTAGATTGTTGTAGAATAGGTATTGATTCTGTTGTCGTTGGCTTTGGATTTGGTACCTAAGTCTGATCATTTTTTATTTCTACTCAATGATAATACAACTGTTAGGTCTTGGTAACCTCCATTATTTCCCCCTGAGTTTGTTACAGCAGAACAAGATGTTTCAAGTTATGTGGTTCTGTTCGAAGGAAAGAAGAAAAAAGGGGTGGGAAAAAAATCAAACAAGGAAAAAATGAAAGGAGACAATAAATATCTGTTTAAGAGAAGAAAGGAAAAAAGGAAGGAAAACACAGCAACAATAATTTAAAAAATCAAATTAAAACCCTGAAAATCACCAAAGCAATATATACAACAAACAAACAATAATCCCAGTCCCGAATTAAAAACAAAATAGAGCTCAAAAACATAAACCAAAACAAAAAAAACAGAAAAAACAGAAAAAAATAAAAACGAATTTGTGCTTATTTTATTTGCATAGGCACAGTAAATATTGGGGAGATAAGAAAGGGAATTCACTAGACCTAAGAGATACCGTGTTTCTCCACCCTTGAAGTATACTGTCATGTGCATAACTCCGGGTTCCATACCTGTTGCTTTACTCTCCCCTAGTTCCTTTTGTGATGTCTGGAAACTATCCGCTCAGTCATGGATGATGAGATCAGGTCTCCATAACTAGAGGTCTTGGTATTTATACACAGGATGAAACCTAGGATGGAGTCTTTCTTTATGATTCTAGAATTCTTTTCCATCCCTGTTTTTTGAATCATTCTTCTGTAGAGTCTTGGTTTTTGCACAGATACTAGGTCGAATCTAGGATAGAATATTTCATTGTTTCCAAAAGTTCTGCTCATATGCAATTGTCACAAGCAGACCACTGAAATTAGAGATCTTGGTTATTGTATAGATCAGAGACCAAAGTCTAGAGAAGGGACTTTTTTTATTGGTCCCAGGATAAGTTCTGCCCAATCATATTTGTCACAGCCAGTCTTCTGTAATTAGTGATCTTGGCTTTTCCACAGATCAAAGGATGACATGTCTTCTGGTTTTTTCTTATGATTGTGAGGTAAGGCAACCTTTTCTTAGAACAAGTTGTTGCCACTTCCTCACTGTCAGGATTTCATGTCAAATCTGGCACGTGTTAGTGCCAGAGCAGTATTAAATATGTCCAGAGAGAGTTTGGTCCCTGGAGTTGTTGTGGAAAACTATGTCAGTTCTATGTCTGAGATTTAGGGCTCTGGTTTGGATGGTCACTGTCTATTCACATGGAGTCTAAGTTGGGACCACATGACATATGTTCAAGATAGAAGCTGCCCCTGTATTTTAAAATGTATGAGTTCCTATCCCTAGAAGATAAGAGCTTGTTTCTATATGTAAAATTTCCCATTATTAGTACACCTGTACAAAAAGAAATGATGCTATATTATGTTATTGGTACATTAGGGTGTGAGAGTGTCAGGCACCATCATCTCTCTGCCCTAGTTCTGACCTGAGCTTTTATCCTAGGCAGGAATTTTTCTTGTAGGTTCTTGTACCAAGCAGAACTAAAATAAGTGGAGTTAAGGAAGAGAAGAAAAAACAACAGGACAATATATATACATATATACTCACATATATATGTATATATAAAAAGGAAAAATAAATAAAAATGAGTTTAAAAAATAAAAAAATGATCTGGCTTGAAGAAAATGAGTTCAAAAAAAGTAATTAAGGGAACAAAGTGATGCAGAGACTATCTTACATTTGTATATAAACAGATTATTAGGTAGTTTTCTGGAGGGCTTAAATTTATAAAAAAAAATATAGGCTTTCTTATCGTCTTTTGGGATATTCTTGTGGAGGGTGGAATCCAGGGCACATTTTCATCACACACCCTGGACATGTTGAGTACGAGAAGTGCTTTGCGGCAGAAAAGACTTGGGTAGTGTTCTTGCATTGGGGGTCCTTCTGGAGCTGTGCTTGGCATCATGCAACAGTCTACATTTGGGGGGATGAGAAGGAGGGCCACAGAGCATGAGTCAGCAGAAGTGTTGGTTGTAGTTTCTAGCCAGAGGTTGAAATGTAGAGTTGAGTGGGTGATGGCTTGTTGAGGCAGGAGATAGGTCATGATACCTAATGAGTTAAGAACTGAGAATAAAGAGCATTAATAATGTGGGATATCTCGTCTTGGAATTGGGGGATGAAGGGATAGTAGGATTTCTGAACATGGGAAGGAGAGATAGTATATTGGTGGATCTAGATACACTATAGGCATGAATTGTTTATGATTTAGGTTTGGCTCTCATAGAGGAGACCTCTATATATATACTCATGCCCACATAAAGACATACATTAGTGATCTATTCTTAAGAGGTCTGACCCTAAGAAGGTGGGTCTGAGCTCTTAAGGATTGATGAATTGAGATAAATCTAAGCTTAAGTATAGCATAAAAAAGAGAGGAAAAGAGAGCAAAAGATAAAAGAGAGAACAGAAAAATAGGTAAACATAGTAAAAATAAATTAAAGAAAAAGTAATAAATTAAATAAAAGAGAGTGGTTCAATGTATTGGAGTTGGGATGTTTTCCCAGTTTGTTGGCATTTTTCATCAGCGATGGGGTTGGGTCCTGTTAAATGAAGATTTCAGTGTTAGATAATGGCTGGAGCAGTTGCTTCAAAATCTATGATTGTGTTATTTTTAAATGCTATAGAGTATTCCATTGTGTATATATACCGCATCTTCTTATTCCATCAAGGTTGGTTCCAGATCTTGACTATTGTGCTGAGTGCTGCAATAAATAGTGGAGTGCATACATATTTTGGTATGAATATTCTTCTGTCTTAGGGTAGATACCCAGGAGTATGATTGCTGGGTCATATGGCAGCTCAATTCTGAGTTTTCGAAGCACTCTCCATACTTTTTTCCAAAGGAGTTGGACCAGCAATGACTGAGAGTTCCTTTCTTATCACATCCACGTCAACAAAGATTGGTACCATTATTTTTGATGTGTGCCATCCTCACTGGTGTAAGGTGGCACCTTATTGTTGTCTTGATTTGGATTTCCCTAATGACAAGTGATGGTGAACGTTTTCATTTGTCTCATGGCCATCTGTCGGTCTTCCTTGGAAAAGTGTCTATTTAATCCAGTTACCAATTTTTCTATGGCTCTATCAGGATTTGTGAGACTCACCTCTCTGAGTGCTTTATATATCCTAGATATCAATACTTTATCTGATGTGTTAAGTGTAAATTTTTTCCCATTCTGTTAACTGTCTCTAGTTTTTGACAGTGTTTCTCTTGCAATATAGAAACTCTTTAGTTTGATGTGATCCCGTTTATTCAGGTTTGATGATAGTACTCTTAGCATTGGTATTCCATCCTCAAAGACTTTTTTGAGGTATATATCTTGGAGCATTCTTCCTATTTTTTCCTCAATAAACGTTATAGATTTGGGTCTATTTCAATGACTTTAATCCATTTGAGTTGATTTTTGTGTAGGGTGTGAGTTCTGGATCAATCTTTAATTTCTTACAGGTTATTATCCAGTTGTTTTAATACCATTTGTTGAAGAGACTGTCTTTGTTCCATTAAAGGTTTTGGAACCTTTGTAAAATATTAGTTGACGATATATTTGGGGGTTTATTTCTGGATATTATGGTCTAACCCACTGGTCTGGGACTCTGTCTTTGTCCCAGTATCATTCTGTCTTGATGAATATAGCTTTATAATAAAGCTTCAGGTTAGGTAAAGAAATACCACCCAGTTTCTCTTTTTAGTAAGCATTCAGGTAGTCTAGGCCTTTTGTCGTCCCAGATAAACTTTATAATTGATTGTTCAAGCTCATTAAAAATGATGTCTGAATTTAGATAGGATTGAATTGAATCTATATAGAAATTTAGGTAAGATAGACATTTTGATTATGTTGATTCTTCCTACCCATGAGCAGGAGATGTTCTTTCATTTCCTTAAGTCCTTTTCAATTTCTTTCTGAAGCGATTTGAAGTTTTCATGGGATAGATTTTTCACTTCTCTTGTCAGGTTGATTCCAGGTAATTGATATTTTTAGATACTATTTTAAATGGGATTGATATCTTAATATTCACAATATCCTTAATATCTTTTTCCTCTGCTTTGTTATCTGTATAAAGGAATGATATTGACTTTTTTGTATTGATTTTGCATCTAGTCACTTTGTTATATTGGCTTATTGCTTCTAGAAGTTTTATTGTGGACTCTTTAGGGTTTTCTATGTATATCATATCATCTTCAAATAGAGATAGTTTGACTACTTCATTCCCTATCTGGATTTATTGGATACCTTACCCTTGTCTGATAGCTATTGCTAGTACTTCTAACACTATCTTGAATAGAGTGAAAAAAGTGGGAAGCCTTGTCCTGTTCCTGAACTTAATTGAAATGTTTTCAGTTTTTCACCATTAAGGATAATGTTGGCAGTGGGATTTTTATAGATAACTGTAACTATCTTGAGGAAGATTCCATACAACCCTATTTTCATGAGCATTTTCAGCATGAATGGGTATTGGATTTTGTCAAATGCCTTCTCTGCTTCAATTGATATGTTCTTGTGGTTTTTGTCTTTCTCCTTCTTGATGTAATGTATGAAGTGATTGATTTGTGTATGTTTAACCATCCTTGCATTCCTGTGATGAAACCCACTTGCTCATTGTGTATAATCTTTTTGATGTACTGTTGAATTTTGTTTACTAAGATTTTATTGAATTTTTACATCTATGTTCAATTGTGAGATTGGTTTGTAGTTTTCTTTCTTGGTGGAGTCTTTGCCATCTTTGGGAATGAGTGTGATGTTTGCTTTGTGAAAGGTATTAGGAAGTATTTCTGTCTTTTTAAAGTTTTGAAAGTGTCTGAGGATAAGTGGTTCTAAATTTTCTTGGAATGTTTGATAAAATTCACCTGTAAAGTCATCTGGACCTGGACTTTGTTTTTGGGGAGTCTCTCCTGGTCTCACTGATTTTTTTGTATTATTTTTCTAGATTCTATTTTGTTGATTTCTGCTCTGGTTTTTATTATTTCTTGTCTTATGGCTGTGTTTGGGTTTCTTTGTTGCTGTTCTTCAGCTCCTTAAGGTGTTGCTTTAAGCTGTTAATTCTGTCATTTTCCTCTATCCTGACATAGGCCTGTACAGTATGAGTTTCCTTCTAACTGCTTTTGCTGTGTCCCACAGATTTTGGCAGCTTGTCTCCTCATAATCATTAGTCTCAAGGAATATTTTTATTTCTTCCTTGAGTTCCTCTTTAATCCAAATGTTGTTGAGTAGCATGTTGTTTAATATCCAGGTGTTGGACTTTCTCCACAGTTTCTTTTCATAGTCAATTATGATCTCTGTTGCATAATGATCTGGAAGGGTGCTTCTGATAATCCTTATGTTTGTGATTTTGTGTAATTATATTTTAATCCTAAGGCATGGTCTATTCTATAGAGCGTTCCATGTGCACCTGAGAAGAATGTGTATTCTGTTTTCTTAGGGTGGAGAGCTCTGTATAAGTCCACTATTCCCATTTCCTCTAGTTTCTCATTTAGGGCTCTTATATCTTTGCTGGTTTTCTGCATAGTGAATCTGTCTAGAGATGATAGGAGAGTATTAATATCCCCTATTACTATCACATTTCCTTTATTTTTCTAGATTTGTGAGCAAGTGTCTTATATATTTTGCTGGCTCTGCTGTCGGCACATAAATATTAATCAAAGTCAGTACTTCCTGGTCTAATATTCCCCTGATCATCAGGGGAACATCTAAGCACTTTCTTGAGGTTGAATACAATTTGATCTGATATGAGTATGACAGTTCTCAGTTGTTTTCTTGTTTTCCATTGGCTTGAATAATTGGTTTCCACACTTTTATTTTAAGCCTGTGTCTATCCTGCTTTGTTAGGTGTGTTTCTTGCAGGCAGCAGAGTATATTTCTTGTTCTCTGATCCAATCCTGTTTTCTGTGTCTTTTAATGGTGGAATTTAGCCTGTTGACATTTAAGGAGATTATTGACCATACAAGTTCTAAAATCAGACAATAAGATTTCCCATCTTTTTTATCATTCTGCAACAAATTTATATAAGTTTAATAGGGTTCTATTTAGGAGACTTTTTTTTGTTCAGTAGCCAAGCTAGGTGGTTTTCAGCGTTTTTACTTGGCTGTGCACTGTGGGAGAAATTACTCCTGGTTGGATAGGAGGTCCATCTAGGGTGCTGAAGATCATTAAATTGTTTCTTGTAAATGCACTACCTGCCATCCTAACGTTCCACCCAAGAGTTCATTTCTTGTAAATCCAAATAAGTCAAGCTAACCCAAGTAGCAGTGTTGGTAACTAACAAATCTCTTACTATATCAGGATAGTTTACATAAAATTCAATTCTACTTCTAAAAAAATCAAAACAGTGGAGTCAATAAATAAGGTGATAATTGAAAGAAAGAGAACCAAAAGAACATTTTGAACTCAATAACAAGACCTTTAAATAATATAAAAAATCTATCAATAAGAAGAGTTTTAGACACAATATTGCTCAAGAATCTATATGCAAAGAAGGCATAATCATTACTTTTTGCTAAAGAAAAGCATCAGAAACTCAAGAATTAAAAATCTATATAGAAACTATTCCAAAATCAGGGCCAGATTGGTGGCATAAGCAGTAAAGTGTCTGCCTTGCCCATGCTAGCCTAGGACGGATCATACTTCAATCCCCTGGCAGTTAGTGCTGAAGCCCGGAGTGATTTCTAGTGCATAGCCAGGAGTAACCTCTGAGCATCACTGGTGTGACCCAAATCATAAAAAATAAACTATTACACAATAATCTAATTGAATCAATAAAGAAATACAGAAAAATCTTATGTGTGCATGAGGATTCTGACAAGAAAATTATATTTAATAGAAAAATAACCACAGTATGTATTTATACAGCTAGATTATAAATAAATTATAAGGGAAATGAAATAACAATTTTTGGTTTGAGGGCCAAAATGTAGGTGCTCCGGCGTGGAATTGGCATCCCATATGGGATGCAGATATCAAACGCTTGATGATCATGTAGTAAAGAAAATGGCCGACCAATTGTGCTATATCTCTGGTACCAACATTTAAAAAATTATTTGTAGAGGACATCTAGCTTATAAGTTTATCTCCTTTTTCAGGGACATAGCTCAAAGAGCTGGAGCGCATATTTTGTATGTGACAGGCCCCAAGTTATATTTCTTGTACTTTATGGTCCTTGGAGGACTAGACCATGAGTAACACCTGATCTCTATAGTGTTTGCCCCTCCCCCAAAATGGTATCTGAAGCATGCACTAACAACCTTAGATAAATAGTTAGCATTATTCTGTATATAAGAACAATTCAGGGATTCATGTGGAAGATTGCTAAGAAAGACCTCCACAAACTTAATCAACTTAATCCTTTCTAGATTTACCACCCTGATTCACTGACCAGGCTCATGGAACAGGTTCAATGACCTCGTTCACCGACCAAGTAGGTGCTCCCAGCTCACAAGGCAGTACCATCTTCTGCCTGATGCCTTTATAAAGCCTCCACATCCCTCCACTTATGGCTTCCTGACACATGTGGGAGACTCCTGAGAAAGACCCCAGCAGGCTTAATCAACTTAATCCCATCAAGGTTCACCGACCAACTTCACTAACCAGATTCACCAACCAGGTTCACCGACCAGGTAGGAGGTACAGCCCAGAAGGTGGTACCATCTTCTCTGACTGGTGCCTTTATAAAGCCTCGTATCCCTCCACTTAGGTTTCCTGACCCCTGAGGGAGACTGCTGAGAAAGACCCCAGCAAACTTAATAAACTTAATCCATTTAAGGTTCATCGACCAGGTTCACTGGCCAACTTCACTAACCAGCTTCACCGACCAGGTAGGAGGTCCCAGCCCACAAGGCTGTACCATCTTCTAATTGGTGTCATTATATAGCCTCTGTGTCCTTCCATTTTTGGCTTCTGACTCCAAAAGGAAACTGCTGAGAAAGACCCCAGCAAGATTAATCAAATTAATCCTTTCAAGGTTCACAAACCAGAATACCCGACCTATTTAATTGGCCTGTTGTATCTATCGGGTTTACGAACCAGGCACACCAACGAGGTAGGTAGTCCCAGCCCATGAGGCAGTATCATCTTCTGCCTGATGCCTTATAAAGCCTCCATATCCCTTCGTTTTTGGCTTCCTAACCTCTGTGGGACACTGCTGAGAAAGACCCCAGAAAACTTAATCAACTTAATCCCATTAAGCTTTACCAACCATTCACAGACCAGCTTCACCGACCAGCTTCACAGAGGTAGGATGTCCCAGCCCACAAGGCACCATCTTCTGCCTGGTGCCTTTATAAAATCAGCCTCCATGTCCCTCCATTTTGGCTACCTGACTCCATCAGGAGACTGCTTAGAAAGATCCCAGCAAACTTAATAAACTTAATTCTTTCAAGGTTCATAACCAGGTTCATCGACCAAGCTCACTAACCAGGATCACCAACCAGGTTCACCGACCAGGCTCACTAACCAGGATCACCAACCAGGTTCACCAACCAGGTAAGAGGTCCCAGCCCAAAAGGCAGTGCCATATTCTGCCTGTTGCCCTTATAAAGCAGTGGCATTCCTCCGTTTGGTTTCCTGACCCCTGCAGGAGACTTCTGTGGAAGACTCCAGCAAACTTAATCACCTTAATCCTTTCAAGGTTCACAAACCTGGTTAACTGACCAGGTTCAATGACCAGTAGGGAAGAGCATAGCCATTTTGCTTCTCTACGCAGCCATGCATATCTCCCAGTTCATGAACCCAATCACAACATGCAGTAAAACTCACACTACAAGTGTATCAATGGGGAAACAATGTTGGATAAGAGCATACGTAGAGAATGAAGATGGCATCTCTGATGTCCCAGAGAGTAACAACCACATAGTTAATCTCTTAGACAAGGAATTTAGAGTACTAATATGGAGGATGCTAATAGAAATCAAAGAAAGAATAGATCAAACTAAAGAGAACACTATGATTGAAATCAGAAAACTCCAAGCTGAAATAACAGGACTGAAAAACTCAGATGACATTAAAACTAAATGGAAAGTCTCTCCAATAGAGTAATTGCAGTCAAGAACAGAAGAAGCCAACTGGAAGATGAGATGCAGAACAACTCCATACAACAGAAGAGGCTGGAAAAGAAATTTTAACTAAATGATCAGACAATAGAAAAATTGCTCAAAAAATGTGAACAAATGAAAAGAGAAATTTTGAAAAATTCAACATATTAAATTCCCAAAGACCCAGGAAAAATATCCTCAGGAAGATTTAATAGTCAAGAACATCATTATAGAGAAACCCCAAAGCTAAAGATGACATGCAATCAAATTCTGTATGTTCAAAAAGTACCAACTTAATGAGTCTGAAGAAAAGCACTCCAAGACACATCTTAGATACAATGACAAATCCCACATATAGAGATGGAATACTTAAAACAACAATATCAAAAAGGGAAAGTGCATCCTTAAGATTTATAGCAGACCTGTCGCAAGGAACCCTCTAAGAAAGAAGGCAGTGGTGGGATACAGTGTCAAAACTCAATAAAAGAATGTCTATAATACTGCACCCAGCCACCATCACTTTGAGGTTTGAAGGAAGTATACATAGCTTCATAGATAAATAGCAGCTCAGAAATTTTACAGAATCAAAACCAGACTTAAAAGAAAAACTGAAAGGACAAATTTAAGACAAGACAGACCCTCAGACACAACAATCTTCTACACAAAGGTAACGCTACATATCATAACAATTCTCTCTCTCAATGTCAATGAACTGAATGCAACAGTTTAAAGATACAGAGAGGCAAAATGGATTGAAAATCTGAAGTGAATTTTCTATTGCCTACAAGAAACACCACTAAATAGTCAGAACAAACATAGACTAAAAGTCAATAGCTGGAGGAAAAACATCCAAGCAAACAACTCCATTACAAAATCTGGAGTGACCATATTAATATCAGATGACACAAACTTTAGATTTAGAAAAATTGTAAGGGACAAAGATGGTCAGTTCTTACTAATCAAAGATATGTACAGTAGAAAGAAATCAATCTCCTAAACATATATGCACCCAATGAGAGATCAGCAAAACTTTTAATACAATTGTTGTCAAACTTGAAAGAAGATATCAACAGCAAAACAATAATAGTTGGAGACCTCAACACTGCATTGTCACCCATTGATAGGTAAACCAACCTGAAACCCAACAAGAATAAACTAGCTGTGAAAATAGAAATGGAAGTAAGTAGACTAGTATAGATAGATAGATAGATAGATAGATAGATAGATAGATAGATAGATAGATAGATAGATAGATTGATAGATAGATAGATAGATAGATAGATAGATAGATAGATAGATAGATAGATACATAGATAGATACATAGATAGATAGATAGATAGATAGATAGATAGATAGATAGATAGATAGATAGATAGATAGATAGATAGATAGATAGATAGATAGATAGATAGATAGATATGTATATATATAGAGAGAGAAAGAGAGAGAGGACTTCATTTGCTGAAAACTGGACACACATTCTTCTTCAAAATTACATGGGTCCTTTTCTAGGATAGAACATATGCTGGCCCATAAAACAAATCTCCATAAAATCAGGAGGATAGAAATTGTACAAACTAACTTCTCAGATAACATGGCACAAAAAATAGATATGAACTACAAAGGGTCACAGAAGAAAAACTTTATTACCTGGAAATTAAACAGCACATTGCTAAACGATTAGTGGGTCAGAAAAAATCAAAGGGAAATTCAAAACATTTCTAGAAACAAATGAATGTGAAGACACAGACTATCAGAATTTATGGGACATAGCAAACTTGGTACTAAGAAGAAATTTATATATAGCTTTGCATTCACAGAACAGAATGGAAGAAGGGGCCTACATAAACAGTTTAATGATACAACTTTTAAAATGAGAAAAAGATCAACAAAAGGAGCCAAAAATAGGTAGACAGAAGGAAATAATAAAGCTTAGAGCAGAAATCAATGAAATGAAAATAAAAAAAATCATAAAAATACATTCAAAATAACAACGGAAAGTAAAAGCTGGTTCTTTGAAAAAATAAACAAGCTTGATAAACCACTAGCAAAACTCACAAAAAAAAACTTAGAAAAACTTAAAAAACCATGAAGTCATGGGATTTTCTACAATGCTAACCAAACTGGAGAGTATAATGCTGAGGAAAATAGAGGGAAAGGATGAACATAAAATTATTTCTCATATTTTCTCTCAAGATATAAAAAATTTAGTGGGAAAATAACAAATGCTCAATGGTGAGAGCTGCTTCTCAGCAGAAAGATTGGCTGAAGATAGAGACAGGTCACAGAAGGAGCACTCTGACTAAGGATGAAGACAGGCCACTGAGAAGAGGTAAAGGAGTATGCATGATACTCTATCAGTACTGTCAACCAAGGCAGGGAAAAAAGAGCGTTGGTGGAGTGTAATAAGTGAACACAAATGTTGAAAGATTGCAAACCAGAAACTCAGAATTAATTTATAATTCACCATGATTCAATAACAAAGTAATAGTGAATATTGAGGAAAAAAAACAGACTCACAATTAAAGCATCTAGAAGCTATTGTCCATTGGGGAAAAAGTGAAAGCCTCTCCTATTCTGCCATCTGGCTTATGTGACTCTTTATTACAGATTTCACTTTTGTACCTAATTTAATGTTTTCTTGGCACATTACATTTTTTATACTTACTGAGAAATATATACAACAGCACATGTCCAGAAATGTGAAGTTGAAAATAAGAAAGAAGTTTATAAATTATTTGCACTAAATGTAGATAAATTTAAAAACAAATTAACATACACTGTAACATTAGACTCCATTACTTACTGATGTGGATGCATCTGGGAGGAGGGTACCAGCCATTCTCTCTTCATGTCATAAAGTTCTCTCCATTTTGTATACTATATCCAGAATAGCACTCAGCTTTTATAGATTGACCTTGTTAATACATTTTGGAATACAATGGAATATTTCCATTTTCCAAGTAATTCAAAATGTGTTTTCTAAAGGTAACAAAAGTAAAACTTAAAAACTTCAAACGGTTATTAACTGAAAAAGCATAAACATAAAAAATTTCATGGGGTCGAAGTTATGGTGCAAGTGATAGGTCCCCCACGCCAGGAGCGATTTATGAGTGCAAAGCTAGGAGTAACCCCTGAGTGTCACCTAGTAATAATTATTAATATTCAAATATATAAGGTAATGGTAAACATTTTATTTTTATTGTAAGTGATAATGTAGTATTTTTGGTATCTTATCAAATGAGGCAATATAATTATACTCACTGAGTTATTTTTTTAAATGTTTTCTTTATTTCAACACTGTGATTACAAACATGACTATAGTTAGATTTTAGTCACAAAAAGAACATCCACCTTCACCAGTGCAAAATTCCTACCACCCAGGCACCCCATATCCCTCCACTCACAAACCCTGCCTGTGTTCAAGACAGGTATTCTACTTCTCTCACTCATTAACATTGTCATGGTACCATATTTTCTGGTGTATAAGATGACTTTTAAAACAAACAAAAAAAGTCAACCGAAAATAGGGGTTCTTCTTATATACCAAGCATGTCCCGAAAAATGATTCAATATGCCACTGAACGAAAATTGTCTGAATATTGGCACAAAATGAATTTTCCAACTCGATCCTGCACCAATCAATGCAAGATTGCTCGGTCCACCTCTCTAACTCAGCCAATCCAAGCAGGCTTTTTATGCAAGCAAATTAGACTATGTTCTGGATCCGAATCTACACTGTAAAATGTCTGCTCAGATTGACTAGAGTCAGAGAGGAAGTCTGTTATAGTATAACCTTTGCTTGTAGCCATTAGCTCACTGTGGTACACGAGCACAGGAACACATGCAGCACGTGCAGCACAGGAACATTCTGTCTGATACAGCGAATATAGGCCTAAACCTATGTTTTAACTGCAAAACTAGGGGATCATCTTATATGCCCAGTCATTTTATATGCCGAAAAATACGGTACTTCTTATTGTTTTAACTGCACTCACCCCTCTTTGAGATGAGCTTCATATCATGAGCCGGTCCTTCTGGCCCTCATATCTGGGTTTTTTTTTTTAATAATGTATTTTATTTTTACTTTTTTTTTATAATTTCTTTATTTAAACACCTTGATTACCAACAGAATTGCAGTTGGGTTTCATTCATAAAAAGAACACCCCCCCTTCACCGTGCAACTTTCCCATTACCAGGCCTCTGGCTCTTCCCTTCCCAACCCCCGTCTGTATTCAATAATCTAGCAGAAACCTGTTTATTCAGTGTTGGTGAAAACTGATTCCAGCATTCAAGAAGTTCAAAATTCAGCCTGGGCTACAGGACTTTGAATCATATCCCCGACCTTCTCAGGAATCCCACCTACAAGGCGATAAATAAAGTCTGTTTATTGATTCTCTTCACCCCTTGACCCACATAATTCTTGGCAAAATTGACCCACACTCAATAATCATGCCACAGCTTAATATTTTTGTACCCTGCCAAAGCCAAGCAACCATTTGGATGTTTGGAACAGATAGCCAATGTGAACTCTTTAGGCATAGAAGAAAACATATATATGTTGAGAATGGGCATCATAAGTGGTGCTTAGGAATCAGAGGTCACACCTGTGATTCATTTTCAACCACTTGGTCAAGTCAATGTAACCACGTAATGATTTGATATTGATCAGATTGTATGAGACTGGAGAAATTAGGTCCACTGTAGTTTTCAAGGATACTAGGACCACACACTGAAATTATTGAGAGACTGTGTGGTACTTGAAATTGAACTTTTATCTGGCACATACTAATTCTGTGTCCTAACCTTTCATTGTATTAACTCCTTGTGCCTTAGAGAAGAATTGATTATGATTTTGATGTCCCTGTTAATAATTGATTAGGTGTTCTGCTTCCTTCTGGCTTAGTTTTGAGAGGTAAAAGGATTCTAAGAAAAAAAATACCTATATCTTCTATGTATTCCAATATTTTTTTGTTTATGGGCCACATCCAATGATAGTGGTTATTTTTACCTATGCATTCATGAGTCTCTCCTGGCTTGGGGGACCATATGGGGCACTGAACATCGAACCAAATTCTGTTCTGGGTCATCAGTGTGCAAGGCAAATGCCTACCATTGTGCCTCCACACAGGACCCTATGTTTTCCAATTGCATGCCAAACTCTATAATACTCATCTCAGATGTCTTGTGAATTTTTTTTTTGGTTTTTGGGTCACACCCGGTAGCGCTCAGGGGTTACTCCTGGCTCCGTGCTCAGAAATTGCTCCTGGCAGGCTTGAGGGACCATATGGGGCACCAGGATTCGAACCGATGACCTTTTGCATGAAAGGCAAACGCCTTACCTCCATGCTATCTCCCGGGCCCCGTGAATTTTTGTGGTATCTTTTATTACTTTCTAAATTTTAGAACTGATATGATATACTAGAGTATACATTTTTCTTTTTTAGCATGTTTTGTTTTTGGGTCACACAGGCGGCATTCAGAGGTTGCTCCTGGTTCTGTATTCAGAAAACGCCCCTGTAAGTCTCTGGGAAAAATGTGGAATGCAGGTAATCAAACCTGGGTCTGTCCTGGGTAGGCAGCATGCAAGGTAAACACCCTACCACTGTCTTATCACTCAGGCCCCTAGAGTTTTCTTTTTTCCCTTTTAGGTATAGTAAATGCTTCTTCCAAAAACAAAGCTCTGAATTAGTTTATATTCTGAAAATTGGAGTTTTATTTCATTGCATGTTCTCTAAGCATTATAACCTCTTCCCCTTCTGCTTACATTGGGTTGCTCTTGTTGATCTTTTTTAGTACCTTGAGAGGCTTGTCAAGTTTTAATTTGGGCTTTTCCCTAATGAGTGCTTGTTTTGCTATGACAAAAGTTGTATGAAATAGCATTGAAGTCCTATGAAAAGCTCTCAGTAGCTTGTTGTTTTGATTATTATGGTTTTATATTATTGTGTAGTGTCCAGAAAGGTACTTTTTCCCCAAATTTTCTTTTTTACTTTTTGGAATGGATTTGGCTAAACATTAGTTATTATTCTTTTTTATTTATATAAATACAGTGGCAACATGTATAACATATATAACATCTCCTGAAATTTTAGCATGTACATTCATCCATTTATAAATATTTTGCCTTTTCTTTTGCTTCTTTATAGACTCTTGAGTGATGTTGAGTTTGATAAAGACAAGTAGTAGCTAGCATAAATGTACTTTTACTGTTTTAAGAACTATGTATGTTGAACAATCATGATCTTGGCTTTAGTATTCAAAAAAGTGTTGATTTTCATTATATTTATAAAACAGTATAAATTCGTATAGTTTAAAAAAAAGAATGACCAAATCAATCATTTCTGATACTCAGAGTCAAAAGTTCTAATAGCTGTTGTGGAAAACTCTTTGGTTCTTTATGTTCAGTGCCAGAGTTTATCTGTGAACACTGGTGAAATGTGGCCTTCAGTTTCTTAAGAAAATCAAAAAAGGAGCACGCAGGATTGAAACCAGATCCAGCACAGATTCCCCGATGAATTTGACTGGGGTGCCATGGATATGACTAAACAGGATGAGTCCAGGTTGATGACATCATTATTGAGGACGCCTAAGTGACATGAGATTGACCAGGTCCAACACAGAGTCCCAGATGGAAGCTGAGAGACAGAGGTCTCCTAGACATGCCTAAACAGGGTGATTCCGTGTCATTACTTCATTACTGAAGACACATGAGCACTACGGCTTTGAATCCAGGTCCAGCCTAAAAATCCCCCCAAAAACTGAGAGACTGAGGTGCCCTAGATACTAGTGAACAGGGTGAGTTCAGGATGCTGACATCATTACTGAAACCAACACCTGAGCAGGTTGGGGCCAGAGGAGTGCCTCCACTTCGCTTTGTGGCAGCAAACATCTCTAATAAATGAATTCCACCATAAAACATAGAAAAAATCATACAGCAAGCATGCCAATGGGGAAGGAATGCAAGCCAACATCAGAAATATTAAATGAAGATGGCAGCTATGATGACCCCGCAAAATGCCAACTATCTAATTATCCTATCAGTTAAGGAACTTAGAGTAGAAATATGGAGGATGTTCATAGATTCAAAGAAAGCATAGATCAAGCTGAATAGACCACAAAGACAGAAATTAGAAAACTCCAGACTGAAATAACAGGACAGAAAAACTCAGTAGATGAAATAAAAATCTCAGTAGTAAGCCTTTCCAACAGAGTAACAGAAGCTGAGGATAGAATTAGTGAGCTGGAAGATGAAATGCAGAACAACTCCATACAGCAGAGAACATTGGAAAAGAACCTTAAGGAAAATTATAAAAGAATGGAAATAGTACTCAGAGAATTTGAACAGCTGAAAATAAAAGTCTTTGATAAGATCAACAGTAGCAACATAAGAATTATTGGAGTCACAAAGGCCCAAGAAGAAGATCCCCAGGAAAAATCAACAGTTAAGGACATCATTACTGAGAATCCTAGAGCTAAAGACTGCATGCAACCATATCCTGCATGACTGAAGAGTACCAGCTAAAAGACACCCCAAAAAAAGCACCCCAAGACACCTCCTGGTCACAGTGACAAATCTTACAGATAGAATACCAAAAGCAGCAAAATTAAAAAAAGAGAAAATGAATTCAAAGGAGCATCCTTAAGATTTACTGCAAACATGTCATAAGAAACCCTGAAAGCCAGGAGAAAGTGGTGGGTTATTGTGACAAGATTGAAAAAAATGGATGCTTCACCTAGAATACTGCACCCAGGCTGACTTATATTCAGATTTGAAGAAAGGATCCATATTTTCACAGATAAGCAACATCTTTGAAACTTTACAGATGCAAATCTAGCCTTAAAAGAAAAGCTGAAAGGTCTACTTTAAGACAAGACAGACTAACAGACACAAAACTTATACACAAAGATGATACTACATCCCATGACAATCATCTCCCTCAGCATCAATGAACAAAATGCCCCTGTTAAGAGACACAAAATGGATCAAGAAATGAATCCAATATTCTTCTGCCTACAAGAAACACAACTGAATAGTCAAAACAAAATATAAGCAAAATCAAAGCAGGAGGAAAATTATCCAGCGCACAACACACTTAAAAAAACTGGAGTAGCCATATTAATATCAGATGAGACAAACTTTAGACTCAGAAAAGTTGTAAGGGACAAAGACAAAAGATGGACACTTTGTAAAAAGCAAAGGACATGTAAACAGGAAGAAATCACACTACTAAACATACATGCACCCAATGAGAGACCAGCAAAAATTCTAATACTATTACTGGCCAATTTGAAAGAGGATATCAATAATAACACAATCATTTTGGGGGACCTCAACACAGCCCTTTCACCGCTTGATAGGTTAACCTAACTGAAACTCAACAAAAATATACTATCCCTGAAAAGAGAAATGGAAGAAAGAGGCCTAGTAGTTATATACAGAACACTCCATCCCCAGAATCCTGGATACACATTCTTCTCCAATGTACAGGGTCATTCTCCAGGATAGACCACATGCTAGCACATAAAACATAACTCCATAAGATCAAGAGATTAGACATTCTGCAGGCTATCTGACTGCAAGGCTCTGACATTAGATGTAAATCACAAAAAGACAGAAGAAAAATTTTAACACTGGAAATTAAACACCCTGCTACTGAACAACCAGTGGGTTCAAGATGAAATCAAAGGAGAAATCAAAACTTTACTGGAAACAAATGACAATGAAGACTCAAACTATCAGAATCTATGGGACACAGCAAAAGCAGTTCTGAGAGGAAAATTTACAGTTTTGCAAGCTGGGCGGTGCCTGCCTTGCCTTGTGCTAACCTAGGACAGACCGCGGTTCAATCCTACGGTTCCCCATATGGTCCCCCATGCCTGCCAGGAGCAACTTCTGAACGAATAGTCAGGAGTAACCCCTGAGCGTCATCGGGTGTGGCCCAAACCCCCCCCCCCAAAAAAAAAGAGAGTCTATGGGACACAGCAAAAGCGGTTCTGTGAGGAAAATTTTCAGTTTTGTAAACATACGTTAGGAAGGAAAAGGGGGCATAGCTGAGTAGTTTAATGAGGCAGTTCAGAAAATTGGGAAATGCAAGTAGACAAAATCATGTAGACAGAAGGAGATGAGAAAGTTTAGAGCAGAAATCAATGAAGTGGAAACCCAAAAAGCAATCCAAAAGATCAACACAAGTTGAAGTTGGTTCTTTGAAAAAATAAAAAAGATTGATAAATCATTGGCAAAACTCATAAAAGAGAGAGAAACTTCATAACCCATATTAGTAATGAAAATGGGGAGATCACTGCAGATATTGTAGCAATTCTAAGAGTAATGAGACTACCATGAGAAGTTCTATACCATGAAACATGAGAACCTGTAGGAAATAGATAAATTCTTGAACTCTGTTAACCTTCCATGATTGAATAAGGTGATTTCAGCATATCTAAACACTCCATCACTATTAGGAAATTAAAACAGTAATTAAATATCTGCAAAGAAAACAAAAGCCCATGCCCAGATGTATTCACTAATAAATTCTTTCACAACATTAAAGAGGAACTACCAATCCTTGCCAGATTCTTAATGAAATGGAAAAAAAAACAGGAACACTTCCAAATAATTTTTTGAAGCCAATATCTCCTTAATACCAAATCCAGACAGAGATGCTGCCAAAAAGAAAATTACAGACCAATATCCCTGATGAACACAGATGAAAAATCTTCAACAAAATCCTAGCAAATAGGATCGAATACCTCATCAAGAAGGTCTTCACCACGATCAAGTGGGTTTCATCCCAGGAATGCAAGGCTGGTTTAACAACCATAAATCTATTCACATAATAAACAACATCAACAAGAAGAAAAATAAAAACCACATGATCAAATCAATAGATGTAGAGAAAGCTTTGCTAAGGTCTAACACTCATTCTTGATTAAAACTATCAACAAAATAGGAATGAAAGGAATCTTACCCAATATAGTTAAGGCCATCTACCACAAGCCAAATGGCAAATATTATCTTCAATAGAGAAAAACTGAAAGCCTTTCCTCTAAATTCTGATACAAGACAAGGCTGTCCTCTCTCAGCACTCCTCTTCAACATAGTACTGGCAGTACTTGCTATAGTTATTGGGCAAGAAAAAGATATCAAGGGCATCTAGTACAAAAGGGGGGGGCATCCAGATAGGAAAGGAAGAAGCCAAGCTCTGTTTCAGATGACATGATAACATATTTAGAAAACCCTAAAGACACTACCAAAATGCTGTGGTATATATAAACAATGGAATATTATGCAGCTGTCAGAAGAGATGAAGTCATGACATTTTCTCATACATGGATGTATATGGAATCTATTATGCTGAGTGAAATGTCAGCGGGAGAGAGATAGACACAGAGTAGTCTCACTCATTTATGAGTTATGAGGAATATAAAAGACATTTTTGAAATAATTCTCAGAGACAAAAGAGATGAGACTGGAAAGTTCAGCTCACGAATTGAAGCCCATCACAGATTTTTGAGTGCACTTAGAGAAATTACTAAACTGACAACTATCATAATAGTGTGAATGAATGAGGAAAGTAGAAAGCAGGGTGGGGAGGAGGAATATTTGGGATATTGGTGATTGATTTTTGCACTGGTGAAGTGGGGTGCTTTTTATATGGCTGAAACCCAACTACAATAATATTTGTTTTTGTTTTTTGATGGTTATAAAAGTGATTTATTTTTGTTTTCCAATTTGACAAAATTTATAGTTCTGTGATTATACCGGAAGGAACATTTGATAAATATTACCTCATGAGAAGTTCACAAAACATTTTACTAAAATTAAGTTTTAGTCTTCTGATTTTAGATTCTTTACCATTGCAACATTTTCAAATGTTAATTACTCTAGGATATTGTCAAGAGAGAGATGGGAAGATTATCTACATCTCAGATATAATTGTTTGGGAGCTATAAATTAAGTCATGAACCATTTATTTATTTTTTTAATTTTTATTTTGATCATAATGTCTTAAGTATCTTTCACAGTAGTATTTTAGGTACATATTAACATTGAATCAGGGGAATACCCATCACCAAATTTGTCTCCCCCCACGTCCCAGTTCCCTTTCTGCAACACATATAACCCACCATCACCCCCTGGGCTGCTAGAGTAGGTGGCCCTTCTTTGTCTAGCTTACTATTAGCGATCATATATCTGTTTGGTCCTGGTACCCTCCCTTGTTTCCCCCTCTATTTAAGAGGCGGAGCTAGATAAATCACATTATGTGGTTTTGTTTGAAGGAAAGAAAAGCAATAGTTTGGGGTAAAAGATAAAAATAAATAAAAATAAAAAGAAGATATCAAATACGCTGAAAATGGGCAGAGTCCTTCTAGAGGCTTTCAACCTCAGTTTGAGGGAGGATGTAAAAAAAGGTAATTAAAATACCACAACAATACAGAAAGAAATATCAAATTAAATATCCAGTGAGAACTAGAGCTATAAAGACAAGCACCACACAATAGTCTCAGTTCTGAAATCAAATCATGCTGGAGTGCAAAATGAAAGAAAAAGATAAGATAAAATATAGTAAAATAAAATAATATTGGATATATCAACTTCAATCTCTACACCAAAATAAAGACGTCAAAAAATAGATAAATCAATAAATAAATATGTGGAAAATGATTGTTTTGTGCTTTTCCCCCTTTTTTCCTCCCCTGCATAGGCATAGTAACTATTGGGTATATTATAGAGGGAATCCCCTTGGTCTAGGAGATACAGGGTTTCTCCACCTCTAAAGTATACTATCATAGGATTAACTATAGACTCCTTGCATGTCCATTTACTCTCCACTCGGTGCTTTTGTGGTGAATGGAAGACTTCTGCTTCGTCTTGGATTGTAAAATCACCTTCTGTATCTAGAGATCTTGGTGACTGTGCAGCTCAAGGAATGGAGCTTATAGTAAAGTCTTTCTTTGTGGTTCTGGCAATTCTGTTTCTTCAGTGTCGTTTTAATCCGCCTTCTGTAGTTGATGGTCTTGGTCATTACGTTGCTCCTAGGATGGAGCCTGGGATAAAGTCTTTCGTTATGTTTTGGAAGACCCATTCAGTTGCGGTTGTCTCAGTCAGACATCTGGAATTGGAGATCTTGTTTGTTGAACAGATCGTAGACCAAAAGCTAGGCTAGAACTTTTTGTTGCTGTTGTTGTTGTTGGTGGTGGTGGTCCCTGGATGTGTACTGTTCAGTCTTGGTTGTAACATCCAGTCATCAATATATAGCGATCTTGGCTTTTGCACAGATCAAAGGGTGACATGTTTTCTGATTTTGTATTATTGCTGGCTGATGAGGAAGACAAATTGCTCTGAGATCAAGTGTTTCCCATTTCCTCATTGTCAGGTTATCAATTTAGAACTGGTGCATGTTGGTGTCAGAGCAGCATTATGAATGTCCTGGAGGGGATTTGGCTCCTGGGGCTGTTGTGGAGTACTCTGTCATTTCTATATCTGGGATCCAGGAGTCAAGACTGGACGGTCAGTGTCTAGTTCCCTAGAGTCTAAGTTGTTTCCACATGACAAACATTCAGGGTGGGAGATGTCCCTGTGTTGTAAGCAAGTATGAGTTTTTATCCCTAGTAGATAAGAGCTTGTTTTTACACATAAACTTTCCCTTTAGTTTAATATGTCTTTGCATGAAGAAGTGGTGCTACATTATAGTGCTGGTGGATTTCGGGTGGAGAGAGAAGACAACAGACACCCAACAAAAACTAAGAATATATATGCTCACATATCTAAAGAAAAAAAGTTTTTCTTTTAATAAAAAGATTAAATAAAAGATGTAATTAAAGGAATAAAATGGGGCTGGGAGAGATAGCATGGAGACAAGGCGTCTGTCCTTCTTGCAGAAGGACGGTGGCTCAGATCCCTGCATCCATATGGTTCCCATGCCCAACAGGGGCGATCTTTGAGCATAGTGCCAGGAACACCCTCTGAGTGCCGGCAGGAGTGACCCAAAAGAAGCAAAAACAAATAAAATCGAAAAAGAAAAATGTAAACAAAACATAAAAAAAAAACAAAAATAAATGAATAAAAAAAATAAAAGAAAAAAGAACAAAGAAAAAGGGAGAAAGTGATACAGGAGATTACTTTACATTTAGGGAAAAACAGGATAAGAGATATTGTTATATAGGTCTATACTTATGACAAAAGTATAGGCCTCCCCATTGTCTTTTGAGATTTCCTTGTGAGGTGTGTGGTATAGGCAGGTAGGTCATGGGTAGAGTTCTTGCAGTGGGGGACCTTTGGAGCTAGTTCTGGTATCAAGCCACAGTCCACATTAGGGAGAGGTAATTAGTAGGGCCACACTGCATGGGTCAGTCAGGGTGTTGGTTGTATTTTATTGCCGGGAACAAGGTGAGAGTTTGAGTGGGTGTCTCTTCACTTGGGTAGTGGGTACTGGCTCGTTGGGGTAAGAGGTCCGTCTTGATGCCTAATGGTTTAAGAACTGAGGGTGAAGAATTATAATATGGTGCGGATATTGGGGATGGGATTGAGGGGTGAAGGTATAGTTGGATTTCTGGAGGAGGGAGAGGGAATAGTATAAGGGAGGGTTATATAGGGTATAAGTATGTGTTGTTTGTGGTTTAGGTTTGTCCCTTAAGGAGGATTCCTATCTCTGTGTACTCCTTCCCACATATAAACATATAGAAGTTAGCTTAGGTATATATTAATGTAGAGAGGTGAGGAGGGCAAGAGTTGCATTGAGTACAGAAGTTAAATAATTTTAGTGCTTGTAAGGAAAGGAAACCAATAGATTAACTTTTGGATATGAATAGGTTTTGTGTCTCGAGTACTGACCATTGGGTTAGTGAGGTCTATCTATATAGGTGTTAACTCTTTGCAGTATTGTCCACAGCACCCTATATGTCAGCTTTCCTTTCCTATAGAGGAGGTAACTCTGTGGTTTTATTTGACATAGATTGAATTGATGATAGTGAGGTGGAGAAGGTGGAAGAAGAGGGAGTCAAGAAGAGAGAATAAGAAAAAGAAAACAAAACAATAATCAAACAACAACAAAAATACAAAGTAATGATAAGGGAGAGTATAAGAGCAAGTGCATGTTAGTTTGGTTGAACGTGTTTGATGCTTAGGCCCTGTGGTAAAAATCTGTAGGTCACGGTTGTTTCTTTAGTGGTCAGGCTGGTCATGTGCTTCATGCCCTAAAAGAAGGCATAATCTAGGGATAAAGTGTATGTTAAAGAGTTTATCTGGCCATTTTCATGATTCACGCAGAGTGTGGTGTCTTGTGTGCTGAGCACTGAGGTACCACCATAGGAATGTCACCCTTTGTAGCCAGGAACCCCCATGGACAGAAAAACTGAGTGGTTATTTTAAATGTGGTAAGGTTGAGGCATTCAAACTTAATGTATTGAGATGTTTCCATTGGACTCAGAAATTTCCCGTCTTAATCCTAACCTGCAATCCTGTATAAAATCCCTGGTAAATTATTATGGGCCTTTGTAGTAAAACGATAATTACATACCTGTTATCTCTACACTGCTGTTTCTGTTGTTACTGGTTTATTTATGATATAATGTGTAGTCAGGCTTTGAGTTGTTTCTCTCCCTTTTGTTTTGGGCTCTACTCCCCAGTATATGGTGATTATTACAGTGTTTGAGATTTCTTTTTTGTTTTGTTTTGTTTTTGGGCCACACCCAGTGACGCTCAGGGGTTACTCCTGGCTATTCACTCAGTAGTCACTCCTGGCAGGCACGGGGGACCATATGGGGAACCGGGGGATCGAACCGTGGTCCGTCCTAGGTTAGCGCAGGCAAGGGAATCACCTTACCCTCCAGCGCCACAGCCCGGCCCAGTGTTTGAGATTTCTATCTTGTTACACCCTGTTATTTAATCGTGGGGTATCGGTTGTATATCTGGTGTATATTCTAGGTACTTCAGAATAGTGCTATCATTTTGTGTTTATCTTTCATCTTCTGGCTTGCTTTGTTTAACATAATATGTTCTAGGTCCATTCACATTGCTGCAAAATCTGTGATTGTATCATTTCTGACTGCCATGTAATATTCCATTGTGTATAGATACTACATCTTAGTGATCCACTCATCTGTTGTTGGACATCGAGGTTGGTTCCAATACTTGGCTATTATACTGAGTGCTGCGATAAATAGTGGGGTGCACACATACTTTGGGATGAATGCCCTTCTGACTTCAGGGTAAATACCTAGGAGAGCAATTGCTAGATCAAAAGGCAGCTCAATTCTTAGTTTCTTGAGCACTCTCCATACTCTTCTCCATAGGTGTTTGACTAGGGGACATTCCCATAAGCAGTAGATAAGAGTGCCTTTCAAACTGCATCCATGCCAACACAGATTGTTCCCATTATTTTTGATGCGACCGATCCTCACTGGTATAAGGTAGTACCTCATTGTTGTCTTGATTTGGATTTCCCTAATGATGAGTGAAGATGAACATGTTTTCATGTGTTTGTTAGTCATCTTTCGGACTTCCTCAGAGAAGTGTCTATTCATTTCATCTCCCCATTTTTTCTATGGCTTTATTTGGTTTTGGGGGAGTCAGCTTTCTGACTGCTTTGTATATTCTGGTTATCAGCCCTTTATCTGATGTGTTGAGTGAGAAAATTGTTTCCCATTCAGTTAGCTGTCTTCTTGTTTTAAGTTGGGTTTCCTTCGCCATGCAAAAGCTTCTTAGTTTGATGTAATCCCATTTGTTTATGTTTGATGCTAAAATCATTGCCATTTGTGTTCCATCCTCGAAGACTTTTTAAATATATAGGTCTTCGAGTGTTCTGCCTATTTTTCCTCAATAAACTTTATAGATTCTGATCTAACTTCTAGGTCTTTAATCCATTTTGAGTTGACTTTTGTATAAGGAGTAAGGTATGGGTCAAATTTCAGTTTCTTGCAGATGGTTTTCCAGTTGTACCAACATTGTTTGTTAAAGAGAATTTCTTTGTTCCATTTTAAGTTATTGACTCTTTTGTCAAATATTAGTTGACTGTATATATGGGGGTTTATGTCTGGAAAATCTGTTTTAACCCATTTTTCTGAGGCTCTGTTTTTGTTCCAGTACCATGCTGTTTTGATCACTATGGCTTTATAGTATAGCTTCAGGTTAGATAAAGAGATGCCACACAGCTTCTTGTTTTTCAGTATCTGTTTGGCTATCCTGGGTCTTTTGTGGTTCCAGATGAATTTCATGATTGATTGTTCTAAGTCTTGAAAGAATGATGCCTGAATTTGAATGGGGATTGCAGTGAATCTATATAGAAGTTTGGGTATGAAGTCATTTTGATTATATTGATTCTACCTACACATGAGCATGGGATGTTCTTCCATTTCCTTAGATCCTCTTCAATTTCTTACTGATGTGTTTTGAAATTTCCCTGATATAGGTTCTTCACTTCCTTTGTAAGGTTGATTCCTAGGTACTTGATATTTTTTATACTATTTTAAATGGAATTGTATTTTTAATCTCTCTTTCCTCAGCTTTGTTATTTGTATAGAGAAATGCTACTCTCTTTTTTGTATTGACTTTGTAGCCAGTCACTTTGCTGTAATGATTAACTGTTTCTAGGAATTTTACTGTGGACTCTTTAGGGTTTTTGCTGCATATCATCATATCATCTGCAAAAAGAGATAGTTTGAGTTCCTCTTTCTCAATTTGGATCCCATTGATTGCCTTCCCTTGTCGGATTGCTATTGTAATGACTTCTAAGACTTTGTTGAATAAGAGTGATGAGAGTGGACAGCCTTGCCTAGTTCCTGAACTTAATGGAAATGCAACTAGTTTTTAGCCATTAAGGATAATGTTGGCTGTAGGCTTTTCATAGATAGCTGTAAATATCTTGAGGAAGGTTCCTTCTATACCTATTTTGCTGAGTGCCTTCAACATGAAAGTGTGTTGTACTTTATCAAATGCCTTCTCTGAATCGATCGATATGATCATGTGGTTTTTGTCTTTCTTGTTGATGTGAAGTATGATATTGATTGATTTTCTTATGTTGAACCAACCTTGCATTCCTGGGATAAAACCCACTTGGTCATGGTGTATGATCTTTTTGATGAAGTGTTGGATTTGGTTTGCTAGGATTTTGTTGAGTATCTTTGCACATATGTTCATTGGTGAGATTGGTCTGTAATTTTCTTTCTTGGTGGTGTCTTTGCCATCTTTGAGAATGAGTGTCTATTAGCCTCATAAAAGGAATTGGGGGAGGATCCTGTTTATTTGATGGTTTGGAAGAGCCTGTGGAAAAGTGGTAGTAAGTATTCCAGGAATGTTTGATAGAATTCACCTGTAAATCCATCTAGGCCTATACTACTTTTGTTCTTAGGGAGTTTCTTAATTACATCTTTAATTTCCTCTGAAGTGATTGGTCTGTTTAGGCTTTCTAGGTCTTCCTTATCCAGTCTTGGAAGATGGTAATTTTCCAGGAATTTGTCGATTTCTACTGGGTTCTCTAGTCTGAGTATAGCTGTTCATAATATGACCTCGTGTTATGTTGTATTTCTTGGGGTTCTGTTGTAATCTCTCCCCTTTCATTTGTGATCCTACTGATTTGGGTGTTTTCCCTCTTTTTTTTTGGCGAGTTTTGCCAGTGGTTTGTCTATCTTGTTTATTTTTCGAAAAACCAAATCATGGTCTCATTGATTTTTTGTATTCTTTTCTTAGTTTTTATGTTGTTTATTTCTGCTCTGGTTTTTACTATTTCTTGCCTTCTGGTTGTGCTTGGATTTCTTTGCTGCTGTTGTTTCAATTCCTTGATGTGATCATTTAAACTGTTGATTTTGTCATTTTCCTGTTTCGTGATATAGGCCTGTATTGCTATTAGTTTCCCCCTAATGACTGCTTTTGCTGTGTCCCACAAATTTTGAAAAGTCGTCACTTCATTATCATTTGTCTCAAGGAATCTTTTTATTTCTTCCTTAAGTTGCTCTTTGATCTAGCTGTGTTGAGCAGCATGGTGTTTAATCTCCAGGTATTAGTTTTTCTCCGTTGCTTCTTCTTGCAGTCAATTTTGACCTCTGTTGCATAGTGATCTGATAGGGTGCTTCTAATTATCCTTACATTTGTGGTCTTATACAGGTTAGATTTGAATTCTAAGACATGGTCTATTCTAGAGAGGGCTTGAGAAGAATGGGTATTCTGTTTTCTGGGGGTGGAGGGTCCTATATAAGTCTATTAGCCCACATCTTCTAATTTTTCATTTAGGGCTCTTATTTCTTTGCTGTTTTCAGTCTGCTAGATCTGTTCAGTGGTGATAGTGGAGAATTGAGATCTCCTACTATTATTACATTTCCCTTCATGTATTTCTCCAGGTTAGTGAGCAACTGCCTCAAATATTTGGCTGAATCTACATTAGGTTCATGAATTTTGATCAGGGTTAATACCTCTTGATCTAGTGGTCCCCTGATTAGTATATAGTGGCCCTCTTTGTCTCTGATCACTTTCTCGAGGTTGAATGGAATTTGGTCTGATATGAGAATGACTGTCCCTGCTCTTTTTTGTTTTCCATTTAATTCTACCAGCACTCAGAATGCTCAAGGGAACAAATAGAGCAATGAAGGAACTGGGACCAGTCATATTTGAAACATGAGTCTTAACATCTATACTCTAGGCCTCACTAACATTTAATAATATATGTTGATCAAACTATCTTGAGAAACAATTTATTTTATCTGACACAGAAACTTGGAAATTAAAATATTTTCAAGGTATAACTGCTTGTTAAAATATGGTCATATTATTTTACTTCTTATTAAAATGGTTATTGAACATATACTTACATTTCCCTATGCTTTCTCCCCTTTAGAAACATGTTCAAAATCACATATAGAAATTAAGAATGGCTTTTTCTCGGAAAGTAAGCATGTATATTCCCTCATGATGCAAACACAATATAAGTGCCAACCAGGATATACAACAGCAAATGGTGAAACAGCAGGATCAATAACATGTCAGCAGGGTGGATGGTCAGAACAACCAATATGCATTAGTAAGTAATGAAATAAGTTGGTGTCCAATATTCTAATCATCACTAGGCAAATATATAACTTATATTATTTATATTTAATTTTTATTAAGTTATATTAATTTCCTCTCATTTATATTATTTATATTTAATATGTAATAAATCTCACTTCAATATAATGGTTTGGCAGTTGGGAGAGGGTGCTGATGTACTTTAATTAAGAAAAAATATCTCCTGGTGGGTTCCTGGGAGGACCTTATGGGGCACCCTGGGTTTTCCCCACTCCCAGGCCGGCTCCAGAGATTGGCTTAGGGGTGGGGCTCGAAAGAACTCTTGTTCCTCAGGCCTGGGAGGACCTTCCTCCCTTCCTGGAGCAGGATTTTCAGCCGGCACGGGCTGGCCTTTAGCAGACCTCTGTATGTGCCAGAGGCCTCTTGGCCCGGCCTAGGGTTGGGGGTCCTGGACCTGGGTCACCTGATCCCCTCGTCCTCTTTCCTCTGGATCTCCAATTGGGTTCCTGGGAGGACCTTATGAGGCACCCTGGGTTTTCCCCACTCCCAGGCCTGCTCCAGAGATTGGCTTAGGGGTGAGGCTTGAAAGAACTCTTGTTTCTCGGCCTGGAAAGACCTTCCTCCCTTCCTGGAGCAGGATTTTCAGCCGGCAAGGGCTGGCCTTTGGCAGACCTCCGTATGAGCCAGAGGCCTCTTGGCCCGGTCTAGTGTAGGGGGTCCTGAACCTGGGTCACCTGACCCCCCCTTCCTCTTTCCTCCGGATCTCCAGGTGGGTTCCTGGGAGGACTTTATGGGGTACCCTGGGTTTTCCCCACTTCCAGGCCGGCTCCAGAGATTGCCTTAGGTGGTGGAGTTTGATCTGGGGGTTGACAGATAGCTGCTCAGCTATACTCACGCTGTCTATGGCAATTTCATACCAGTCTACATGTTGCAAACCGCACTAGCCCCCACGTGAACCTATACTCCTCCCAGCTATCAGTACCCCAGATTTACCCTTCTTATCTTCAGTAACACAGTTCTAATCTCAGACCAAAGACATATAGTGGATCTAACAATCCCAGAACTATTTAGAAGGACATAAATTGAACACATGTTGAATACATATATCTCCTGAATATTTTATGTGTACTTCTTTAACAGCTATAACTCTCTTTATATATTCTTCTACCATGGTGTTTCTATTCACTTTTCATCTTGTCTTTCCTTTGTAAGCTGTTCAGTATGGATTGTTGGTGGAAATGTCCCTCAGGTTAATGCCTATGATTGAACTATGTCATGGAGATTGCTGGTCTTCTTCCTATTACCTCCAGTTGTGCCAATAACGCTACATGGCATTGATCCTTGTTTGCATAGACACATTAAAATGGAAAAACACTAAACATACAGATAAGTTCTTATCTAATAGAGGTAGAAGCACACAAATCTTATTACAATGTACCTTACACCCTGAACATTGATATAATGACCTGGCACAGGCATCAGAAGAATGGGCGTCCTCCATTCACTCCGGAACTAGACAAGCTATCTACGAAACATCCAAGGTCTTTTATAGCAACATCTGGAAGCAATCCTCGACCAGGAAAGACACTACCAAGGGTCTGCCATTGACCTCCTAAAAGGAGACTTCCGTTAACACTGAGAAGACCTGACAACAACAATGACCTCCTCTACGGGACATGGTTCTCTCTATTGCCCCTTCAGTGTGAGGTGAAAGGAGAGGATGCTCTGCACCATCCTGACTTCAATATGGAATATGCAGACCCCAGGGTCTTTAATACAGAAGCATGATACCAACAACAGAGACTATGTGATGAATGGAGGTGTATTGCCACTACAGACGATGACTTGGATTGGACAAACTAGTTTGCCTGGAGCCTAGAGTCGGTCCTGTGCCAGGAAACTTCAGGGATAGGGTCTCCTTGTATTTAGGCCATAATTTTTCTTTCCATGTCCCTTATATTTTGGTGGGCCTATGCAAACAAATGCCACTCTAACACCATTTTTTACTATGTTCCCTTGACTCCAATCCTTAAGAAAAACAACCCACTAAAACATTGCGGTTAACTTAAACTAGTATACATGTGCATGGAACTAGATAAATGTACTTTGCCCTCAATGTTTAAGGAATTACATAAGTCTAATATCTTTAGATATTATTGTGTGCTGTTAAGAAATAGTATGTACTACAACTGGGGATTTGAGGGTCAAAGTAATTGTATTGTACATGGGTTCAGCTTTGTTTTTCTTAATGCTCTTTGGCTGAAAGTTCAAGGCTGGGATATCATCTATGGGACTACCAACAATTCTGTTTATGGGTGATTGTGCTTCCACTGTAACTTTACCCTGTCCTCTTTCTTTGCATCTTTGTTGTCATAATTAAAATTTAAAAAAAAGAAAAAAGAAAATATTTGTCTCTCTTTCATG
Source organism: Crocidura indochinensis (assembly GCA_004027635.1). Taxonomy (NCBI): domain Eukaryota; kingdom Metazoa; phylum Chordata; class Mammalia; order Eulipotyphla; family Soricidae; genus Crocidura; species Crocidura indochinensis. The sequence goes on from PVKC010003379.1 coordinate 31,996, forward strand.
TTGTATTTTTAAATGTAATTAATTGAACTGTAGTTTATTTAAGAAAAAATAAATATTGGTCCCCAGACTGGCCCAGTAGTAAGCTATAAATACCCCCAAGTGGGCCAAAAGATTAAAAATGAAATATATAAATATTTGAGTAGAAATATGAACAAGTGTGCCTGGAGCAATTAGCACAGTGGTTAGTGTAGTTGCATTGTCAAGGTCTGACCCGGATTTGATCCCGGACATTCCATATGATTCCTCAAGCATTGCAAGGAATAAACCTAACTACAAAACCAGAAGTGATATTTGAGCATCACTGCACCCTGCGACTCAACACCCAAATACTCATCCCCCCATAAGAGACAATATTTTGGCTTTAAGATAGATTTCATTCAGGTAAACTATTAGTCCATCTGCAGTTCAAATAATTTCCATTTTAAAATATAATATGAGGGACTGGAAAGATAAAGCAGCAGGTAGGGCTTTGGCCTTTCACATGGCACATCAGGTTCTATCTTGAGCATTTCATCTGACCCTTTGAGCACGGACAGTACTAATTTTTAAGTGCAAAGCCAGGAGTAATTTCTGACTATTCCTGGGTGTGAACAAAACAATAAGAACAACAAAAACAATAAAAGAAAAATAAAATAAAATGCAAATAATTTAGAAAATATTAAGAAGTCTTATGTGTATTTGTTGTAGTCTCAAATATACTTATTTAAATGCCATGTGCCTTAGAGTTTGTTTTACGATATCAAACCTTTATATTTCAATCCTTAATTTGAAATAGGAAATTATTATTTAAATGTTGTACATAACCTTTCAGTAACTTAACCTTTATAACTTTTTAAATTTTAATTTCTATGCTGGCTATGACCATTAACCAAAGGAAGAAAGTAAAAGGTAAATGTTGGTGCTAAATCAAAATCTATTGGCACTAAGTAATGACTAGTTTAGTTTAAAACACACTTATTATGGAAGTAAAATAGTTCTCATATAATTTATTTTGTTACTCTTTGCTTTAGTTTTCTATGTTTTTTCTTATTTGGATGTATATTCAGTTATATTTTTGACATATTTAGTATACCTTTAATAATATCTCTATAGAATATTGCTTATGAAAATGGAATTTTCTTATCCTTTTACATTTTAACACTCATTAGAACAATAGAATTATACTTATTCAACTAAGAAGCATCAGAAAACATTAGTAACATGTCAAGAAAGTAAAATAACTAGCTGTGGTGAAAAGTGAAATATCATAAATAAAGAGATGAATAGAATACTGTACCATTTGTATTTCTAAAAATTAATCTTATTAAATAGATAATCTTTCTCACATGTATAAAATAATGTCTATAATATAAATGGAATTTTATTATACAAAAATTTTGTTTAGCCAAAAATCTACAAATCAGTAATACCCAATTTATTGGGTATGTTATAAATTTATAAATATAAATTTTAAAATATGTTTAATTTTTAAAAGGGGAATGCACAAACAGTTTTACTGCTGAGTAATTGTTTTTGGTGAGTAATGTATCATTGATGTCCTATATTAGTTTATTATACTTTTTAAAACACATACTGAAGAAAACCACTCTTGCCTCTTAACAAAGAAGTTAAACACTTAGAATGATCTCAACATAATTTTTGAAATGAAATATCTAATTGAATCATTAGAATTAGAATCTTGTGAGAGACCAGTACTTAAGAAAGCCAGAACACAAAGTAATGGCACATGGTTTAAGCTCAATGACCAGCTGGACTATGAATGCGAACTTGGCTATGAAAACAGAAGGAAAGACCTCAGGTTCCATAGTATGTGCTCATAATGATTGGTCTGATAAGCCTGAATGTTTTGGTAAGTACTGTTTTTTCAAGTATTCTTTTTCATAATCAATCAGAAGAACAGTTTGATCTAAAGTTATTTTAAAAAGAAAGAACTAAAGTTAAAGTGTGACCTTCCAACTTAATGTGAACTAGGAAGAAAGGATGCCTAACTGTCCAGAGAGTAATCTATGTATATCACAATGCATAGTGTACTATGAACTAGGGATCATTATTTGTTTGTGATTAAAGTATGATTATTATAGTTATATTAAATTATGGTATCTACATTATCGAATATGTAGCTTGGATTAATAAAATTAAAGTTCCTTATAGTTTTTCATCAACTTTGCACCTGAATTTTGTCTTTAGATTTTCATCCTTAAGTGCTAATTTCTAAACTATTTGAACAGTAATAAAGCCAAGGGTTTGGCTTGACAGTGAATTGAGAGATAACATGTATTGTCCATAAAACAAGGAACAGATCTTACTGAGCTAAATTATATTCTCAATAACTGGGAGTAAGATTGTGTCAGGAACAAGAGAACTATGGGCCTTTAATGCTGTTGGCTGAGGTATGAACCTCAGCACGTTATTTGCTACTCTGAGCAGATCCAGAAGTTATCTTAGAGAACGGAACAAGAGCGCTGGGCAGAACTAAGTAGGGCCCTAAAATGAAATAAATGACCAAATAAATAATTTAAAAAAAATAAAATGAGTTTAAGTGAAGTAGCAAAATAATGGTGAATTTTATTTGGGGAATTAGACAAATTTAAATCTTATGAATGCCAATAACAGGATCTCTCTGAGTTTTTTTGTTTATTTGGTTTGGGTTTTTTTGGAATCACATCTGACTGCAAGTAGGGCTTACTTCTAGCTCTGCATTCTAGGATCACTCCTAGGAATGCTCAGCATACCAATGACCTCAGAATTAAATCAAAGTGGATACATTAAGAAAACTGATTTACAACTTCTGACACCAACAACAAGGCTCTATTGGTTGTTGTTAAGGTCATATATTTCTGAATATTAAATAGAGAAATTTTATAAAGTGAGTGTAACACATCTAGAAAACATAACAAAAGACTCAAACGAGTAGAAAAAAATGTGCTACAGAATATTGAAATAAGGATTTCAGAGAAGAATCTCTGAAGATCTCATGCAGTATAGAAAATAGAACCTGGAAGCTAGTCCATGGCAATTGTGAATCGCTCTTATTTGAATCACCACCCAGATTTAAGAGCTGAGTTGAGTTTTATATTCTGGAGGGCAAACAGTCTTATTACCATGCATTTCTAGAGTAAATTTTGAGGTGTAGAAATATAATTAACTATAGTATTGAAGTCATATACTTAAATATTTTGTTTCTTTTTAATAAAGTATTGGTTAATAGCATAAAATTTTCTTTATTCTTATGCTTTTTCAACTAATAACAGTTTAAAGGTTTTTAATTTTTATTTATAATACCTTTAGGAAAATGTATTTTAATTACTTGGAAAATGGACATTATCCATGGATTTCAAAAACATATTACCAAGGTCAATCTGTGAGAACTGAGTGCTATTTTGGCTATAGTTTACAAACTGGGGAGAGCAATATGACACGCACAGAGACAGGATGGAACCCTCCTCCCAGATGCATCCTCATCTGTAAGTCAAGGGGTCTGAGGATACAGTGTTTGTTTCTTGCTTTTAAACAGTTCTACATAACATGTAAATACATTATACATTTCTTATTTTTAACTTCACAGTTCTGAGTATGTGCTATTGTACACATTTCTCAGTAAGTACACACTAAAATTAATGTGTCAAGAAAACAGTAAAATAGCTACAAGTTGAAATTGTTAATAGTCACGTAATAAAAATGTGTGGTTTTCACCCTTCCCAATGGCTCACATGCTGATAATCACTCCTAGATGCCTTCCTTGTGGGTGTCAGAGAATCTATAAGAACAATATTCATAGTGCTTCCAGTTTGGTAACAATTGATTCCAGCATGCAAGAAGTTCAAAATTCACACAAGCTACAGATTTTAACTCATTTTTTGTTTTATTTAGGCACTACAAAATTTTTCCTAAATCAAAGTGAAAAAATTAAGAGAAATTCTTATTTTTCACTTTCCTAAAAATGTCCAGGAACTTTGAGTAGAGGAGAGAAAAGCAATTTGATGCAGAGCCCTGGAGAGTGTTCTTAGGTATGAAGATGCTCAGCATGACGGAGGTGCACATGACAATGGCTAGCACATGGAATTTGGATCATGCTTGGAGGGACCATTGAACACAAGCCAGTAGTAGTCCCCAAGAATGTACAACAACAAAAATTTAATTAATATATTTATTTAAATATTTTGATTACAATATGATTGTAGTTAGTTTTCAGTCATGTAAAGAACACCCCCTTTCACCAGTGCAACATTCCCACAACCAATGTCCCAAATAACCCTCCTTCCCACCTCACCCCCACCTGTACAATAGACATGCTTTCTACTTCGCTCATTCATTCACATTGCTGTGATAGTTGTCAGTGTAGTTATTTCTCTAACTGCACTCAACGCTCTTTGTGGTGAGCTTCATATCCTGAGCTGGACCTTCCAGCCCTCCTCTCTTTATCTTAGTGATTTATTGCAAAAATACCTTTTATGGGGCCCGGGAAATAGTATGGAGGTAAGGCGTTTGCCTTTCATGCAAAAAGGTCATCGGTTCGAATCCTGGTGCCCCGTATGGTCCCCCTGCCTGCCAGGAGCAATTTCTGAGCTTGGAGCCAGGAGTAACCCCTGAGCACTGCCGGGTGTGACCCAAAAACCACAAAAAAAAATACCTTTTATTTTTCTTAACCATAGATGAGGGTGACTATTTGCATGTATCTCTCTCTGACTTTTTTCACTCAGCATAATATATTCCCTGTACATCCTTGTATAGGAAAATATCAGAACTTTATCACTCCTGATGGCTTCATAATATTACATTGTGAATATGTACCACAGATTCTTTAAGCATTCATCTCTTGAAGGGGATCTTGGATATTTCCAGAATCTGGCTATTGTAAATAACACTGCAATGAATAAAAGTGTGATGAAGGGATTTTTTATTGTATTTTTGTGTTCCTAGGGTATATCCCTAGGAGTGGTATAGCTGGATCATATGGGAGCTCATTTTCCAGTTCGCTTTCCGTCAAGGTTGGATTAGACCAGGGATCTGCAACCTTTAAGACACAAAGAGCCACTTTGACTCGTTTCCAAAGAAAAAAACACCTGGGAGCCACAAAATCATCTTGACATTTAAAACAAATATAGCATTGCATACACTGTTTCTTATCTTAAAGCTATATAGAGGATTGTTAGCTGTCAATCTGAAGAAAAAAATACTTTCCACTTAACAATGTAAAATATATTTGTGCAAATTAATAACCAATTGGGAGCCGGGAAGTGGCGCAGGAGGTAAGGTGCCTGCTGCCTTGCCTGTGCTAGTCTAGGACGGACCATGGTTAGATCCTCCGGTTCCCATATGGTCCCCCGTGCCTGCCAGGAGCGACTTCTGAGCGCATAGTCAGGAGTAATCCCTGAGCGTCACTGGGTGTGGCCCAAAAAACCAAAACCAAAACAATACAAAACAAAAAACAAATTAATAACCAATTAAAAATTTAAGTGATAATGTTCTCACTCCCCTGCTATTGGCCCTGGTGTCAGAGCCACTGAAAAGCTTCAGAAGAGCCACATGTGGCTCTGAACCACAGGTTGATTACCCCTGGATTAGACTGCATTCCCACCAGCAGTGAATAAGTGTTCTTTTATCTCTAGATGCCTGCCAGCACTACTCATTGCCATACTTTGTGATGAGCACCAATCTCTGTGGCAGGATGGTACCTCAATGTTGTTTTGATTTGCATCCCCATGATGATTAGTGATGTGGAACATATGTTCATGTACATTTTGGCCTTTTGTATTTCTTCTTTGTCAAGGTGTCAGTCCATTTCTTCTCCCCATTTTTTGATGGGATTATTTATTCTTGTAAAGTTCTGTCAGTTCCTTGTATATTTTGGATATCAGTCACTTACCTGATGAAAATTGGGTGAATAGTTTCTTCCACTCAGTGGATGGCTCTTGTATCCTAGGCACTATTTCCTTTGAGGTGAAGAAGCTTCTCAGCTTAGAATATTCTCATTTGCTTATCTGTGCTTCCACTTGTTTGGAGAGTGCAATCTTCTCCTTAAAGATGCATTTAGGCTCAATGTCATGGAGTGTTTGACCTATGTGTTACTCTATAATAGTTATGGTTATGTTATGGTTTCAGTTTTGATAACAAGGTCTTTAATCCATTTGGATTCTACCTTGATACAATGTGTTAGCTGGGTGGTCTGAGTTTGCTTTTTTGCATTAGCTAACCAATTGTACTAATTCAACTTGGTGAAGAGGCTTTACCTGCTTTAATTAGAATTTCTTGCTCCTATATCAAAAATTAGGTGATTGTATGTCTGTGGAACATTCTCTGAGTACTCAAGACTATTCCGCTGCTCTGAGGGTTTGTGTTTATTCCAGTACCATGCTGTTTTGATAATTATTGCTTTGAAATGCATTTTAAAGCTGGAGAAAGTATTGCTTCCCATATTCATTTTCCCAAGGATTGCTTTAGCTATTCAAGGATGTTCATTGCTCCAAATGAATTCCAGAAGTGTTAATCCACTTCTTTGAAGGAAATCAGGTGTATCTTAAAAGGAATTACATTAAATCTGTGCAATGCTTTAGGCAGAATCGCCATTTTAATGATATTTATCCTGCTAATCCATGAGCATGGTATGTGTTTCCATTTCCAAGTGTCCTCTCTTATTTCTTGGAGCAGGGTTTTAAAGTTTTCTTTGTATAGGTCCTTCACATCTTTTTGTCAAATTGACTTCAAAATATTTGAGTTTGTGTGGCACTAATTGACAACATATTTTATACCAGGAAAAATATGTTAGGGTAATATAAGACATATACAAATATACATGGAGTGAATACAATAATATAGTTTAACAAAATAATTGTACTTAAAAACTGATTTTTGTGAACTAAATATGGTAATTATTGATATAATATGTAATTTTCATTTAAAAAAAGTCCCTGAATTAAGCAGTAAGGACTTATATTCTGAGAAAAATATTTTTTTCTAATATTTTTTGGGCCTTATTTTTTTTTCTTTTCATTTTTTTTATTTTTTCTTTAACTTCTTTTATAAACACCCCCTTCACTAATGCAACTTTCCCACCACCAGTGCCCCAAAACTCCCTCCCTCCCAACCCACCCCCACCTGTACACTATACAGGCTTTTCAGTTCCCTCATACTAAGGAATGTTACAAAAATGACTTATATTTTCCTTAAAACCCATAGATGACTGAGATTATTCTGCATCTATCTCTCTCCCTCTGACTTATTTCACTCAGCATAATAGATTCCATGTACATCCATGTATATGAAAATTTCATGACTTCATCTCTCCTGACAGCTGCATAATATTCCATTGTGTATATGTACCACAGTTTCTTTAGCCACTCGTCTGTTGAAGG
>PVKC010003380.1:0-30580 GCA_004027635.1 Crocidura indochinensis
AAGTTATTTAGTTTAAAAAAGACAGAGAAACAAAATGGATAAATCAGTAGTTAGACTCATAAGAGAAAGTGAGAAAAAACCTAAATACAACAGAAGTTAAAAGGGAAATATTAGTACAGATAGTTTAGAAATACAAATAACCTAAGGCTATTGCAAATTATGTTATACCAATAAGTTGATAAAACTAAAATAAATGAATGCATTCTGCATATTAAATAATCACCTAAGTCTCGATCAAGAGGAAATAGAAAACATGAATGGATAAATATTGGTAAGGAAATTCAAAGAATAATTTCAAAATTCTCTCAAGAAATGATACAATCATGCAATTCACTGCAACATGAAAGCATGAATGACTAAACAATATCATGTTCAATGAAGTAAGACTTAAAAAGAAAGATAAATGTAGTATAAAGTCACCTATAGGGGGTATTTTGAATAACTATATAGAAATGCAATAAATTAAATATGGCTTGTCAAGAATCTATTTGGACCAAGTATGACATCAACATCAATGATATCATGTAATCCAGTTTTATAACTAAACTTATAATGGTGCTTGTTGTGATGACAGAATGGGACAGTGGGATGAATTCCGGGAACTGGTTGTGGGACTGGTGCAGAAACATCGTGTGTCTAAAACTTAACTATGAATAACTCTGTAAATCACTTTGCTTTAAATAAAAAATAATTAAACAATTATCTCTCAAAAAACAAAAAAAAACCTGATCTAAATTGTTTCAATAATAAATTCTATCAAATCTTTATAGGAGACATATTATATCTATTTCTCAATAACTTCCAAAGAAACAGAAATCCTTCCAAATAGCTTGTTTGGAGCCTACTTCACCCTAATGCTGAAAAAAGAATGTTATGTTACTAAAAAGAAAATTGTAGACTCATTCTTGTTGAACATTGATGAAAATTCCTCAGCAACATTATAATTAACCAAATCCAGCAACATAACATAAAGTAATCATACATCATGATCAAGTAGGAGTAAACTTCAGGCTGCAAGGATAATTCAAGCTATGAAAAGCAATTAATGTTATAAACCATATAAAGCAATAGAAAAATAATGATAGTTTATGCTGAGAAAGCTTTTGATAAAATAGAACATTCACTTATGTTAATTACCCTTAAAAACTCAAGATAGAGGGACTGGAGCCATGTCAGAGAGTTAGGGTGCTTGCCTTGCATGTGGCTGATCCAGGACAGACCCTGGTTCTATTCCCCCTGGAATCGCATATGTTTACCCAAGTCAGGAGCCTTTTCTGAGGCATAACTAGAAGTAACCCATGAGTGTCACCGGGTGTGGCCTGAAAATAAAAAAACCTCAAAGTAGAACATTTCTCAAGATATGAATTACCATTTACAGAAAGCCAGGGACTGATACCATAATCAATAGTGAAAAACTGAAAACCTCTCTGAGATCACGTACAAGGAAATAACATCTACTTTCATTATATTATTCATATTATCTTCAAAGTCTTATCATTATAAATAGACTATAAGAGAAAATAAAAATGTAAATTGTAAAATAAAATGTCAAGCTAGTGAGAGTCAGATCAGTAGCATAGCATGTAGGGTGTTTGTCTTGCACATGACAATCCATATGGTCCCCTGAGCCTACAAGGAGCAATTTCTGAGTGCAGAAATAAGAGTAAACCCTGAGAGTTGATTATCTTGACCCAAATACAATATACATATATTATTTATATAATAATAATGTATGTAGACTAATATATAATAATGTATGTAGAAGAGCCTACTAATGCTACTACCTATGTATAGACATTGTTTCCAGATTTTGACTATTGTCAAAATTTATTTTGGTATTATTGGAGTGCAAATCTCTTTTTTGAAGAATTTTAGACTCTTGGAATAGATGACATTAATTGGCAGAGAAGGGGTGGGGTCATAATAAAGGTGCCATAATGACTTTGACATAGTGCTTTGACTGTGTGAATTAGTACCATGAACTTTGTAAACCAATACAATTAAGTTAGACGTAATTGTAAGCCTACTACATAAACTATAGTTAAATATTCAATTAGAATAATTCATTAAAGTTAGAACATCACATTTTTAACATCTTCATTCATTACTTATAATCATTTTAGAAAATTGAAGGCTTGAGTTTGATTGTAATGTGTCATAATTTTCCCCGTTTGTATCAGAGAATATTAATTTTCTAGTCATATTATTTACATAAATCTATTGATTTTCAGAAATCATTGGATATAACTCAGTGAAGAAAAAATATTTTATTCTGTTGCTTTATAGATGTAAGTCAGTTTAAATATATTACTCGTATGATAGGATTTTTTTTGTTTATTTTGTTTTGTGTTTTGGGTCACACCTGTGGTGCTCAGGGGTTACTCCTGACTCTGTGCTCAGATGTCACTCCTGACAAGCACGTGGGGACCATATGGAATGCCGGGATTCGAACCACCATCTATTTCAATCAGCTGCATGCAAGGCAAATGCCCTACTGCTGTGTTATCTCTCCAGCCCCATAGGATAGGATGTTTTGGGTGAAATTTTGAAAGGTTATAATAAAAAGACATCACATATTTAAAATCTCAGATCTATATTAGAATGTTTTTGCTACTAGATCTGAGTTATGGAAAAGTTAAAAAAAATGTACCTAGCATTTTTTTGTTTTTGGTTTTTGGGCCACATTCAGTGACTCTCAGGGGTTACTCTTGGCTATTCGCTCAGAAATCACTCCTGGATTGGGGGACCATTTGGGATGCTGGAGGATCGAACCGAGGTCTGTTCGAGGTTAGTGCTTGCAAGGCAGACGCATTACCGCTAGTGCCACCATTTCCGCCCTTGTATCTAGTATTTTTAAACTTTATTTTGTTTGTTTATGGTCAAACCTTGTAGCAAACGGGGACTTCCATTTCTGAGCTATTTGTTACCAGTGATGCTAAGGAAACTATGTGCTACTAGGAATCAAACTTGAGCCTCCCACATGCAAAGTATGCTTTCAATAATTTCAAGCTATCTCTCTAATCCTAATATGATTATGATAAGATAAAATGTTACAATTCTAACTTATTGATCCAGCTTTTAAGCACTACAAATATTAAACTAAGAAAATTATATGTAATTTATAGTTATTTTCTTTTTGTTTCCTATTTATTAAAAGCAATGAAAAGAAGAAACAACAACAGCAAAAATGTATGGAAAACATGAGCCTCACTGCCACCTCACTGCCTTGGTTGGCTGTCTGAAAGATACTCTGCTTTGGGGCTCTCCTGTGACCCTTATCCTTACTCCTGATCACTCTTTTAGCACTAATGTCCATATATCATGTGTAGATGGTTATGAAATACATCCACAGCTCTGAGTCCTGCTGCTCAGAATCTCACCTCAGGTGTGAATAAGGGCTGCAATCCCTGACAATCTATTAACAAAGGCAGCTCCATCTCCTAGCCGCACCCCATTAGCCATCTTATATCTGAAGCACTGCTGCTGGCATTGCCTACTCACAGTGCCTGTCTGATGCAGGCTGGCTCCAGCTCACTTTCTCTATTTAATGCCTGTGTCCAGAGTTTGGTCATACTGAAATGCCTGTTCTGTGTACTATTTGGTTTATAGTATTTTGTGTGTGTGTGTGTGTGTGTGTGTGTGTGTGTGTGTGTGTGTGTGTGTGTGTGTGTGTGTGTGTGTGTGTGTGTGGTTTTTGGGTCACACCCGGCAGTGCTCAGGGGTTACTCCTGACTCCATGCTCAAAAATTGCTCCTGGCAGGGACGGGGGACCATATGGGGCACCAGAACCGACGACCTTTTTGCATGAAAGGTAAACACCTTAACTCCATGCTATCTCCCGGGCCCCATTTTGTATATAATGATAAAGGCAAATATGTATGCTTCACTTTTGGTAATAATTCCCATACCCAGAAAAATGCAAAATAAATTCCTTGTTAAAGAGTCTATTATATCAGGTATATGGATGTAGTGAACTTACTGTTCCCCTGAGTTCTGCTTTGACCTACATATGAGCAACTTTCTTTCCTTTACTCTATAGTTCTGAAAAAAAGCATATGTCATGTTTGGCTTGTAAAATCAATGAACACTTCTATGCTTAGGCCAAAAAACCCTGAGAATGATCCAGAGAAAGCAACAATTCTGATGGGAGATTACAATATGTTTGGACATTTCATATTTCATTATGTATAACATACATTAAGTAAAAAAAGATTGTGTACCTGCATTTACAAGACTTCAAACACCTAACAGAAGAACATATGTTTCATCTATTTATATTCAATATAAACAAAGAAAAAATACCCTAGGAAAGTAAAAACATATATTTTTATCATGACCAAAATATAAACTGTGATTTCTTATCATATCAGATGTCAGCCAAAAATGAAATAGTCTCAACTAATATATACATAAATTTAAATTGACATATACATAAAAGAAATGGAGAAATAACAAGCCACCTATAAGTTGAACCATGGAAGTATTTTGTCCTCAGGTGCTATTATCACTGAACTTAGTAGAGTGTATTTTAGCAGAGTTTTTGAATTTATGTCCCAAGTGTAGAATTAAAATAAGACTTGAACCATATGTAGATACAAAACTGTGCTTGCAATATATTGCCATAAACAATATGCTTCAGGCCAACTCAACTTTTAGTTCTTTCTGTGAGGCTTGCAGAGGGTAGTATAGGTATTTTTCATAAAATAGTCTTTCTTTCTAAATGTAAAGACATCGAGAAGACAAATAGAACTGAGACAGAAGTAGATACCATAAGCCGGATATCAAAAGCTTTAAAAATTATGATGTGTCTATAACACTGAGGCAATTCTTGATTGTGAGAGGCATTATAAAAAACAGAGAAAAAGTGAAACTATGATTCTGCTTTAAAGAATTCTCTGAACAATATATTTCTGAGTGGTTTCCTCTTTCATATTTCACATGTTCTATTTTTATAGAAAGAATAAATTCTGCAATATTAAAATGACCAAGGTTGAAAACATGTCTACAGAAAATAAAACTTTAATTTAAAATGCAACTAGCTGACTGGAAGTATCATAATATAATAAAAATTATCTGTCCTTATTGCTAGTAAAATTGATGAGGAAATGGCTAGAATTGATTAACAGTATGTTTGGAATCTTGGTGCACTATAAAGAGAAACTAATTTTTAAAGAAAAAGACAATATCTGTGTCATGTATATAATTTGGAATAAGTTCATGAGCAATACATGAAGAAGTTATAAGCAATCTTTCACAAATAAATCATACTCTTCTGAAATTTGTGTTTTACTAGTATCTAACATGTTTAAATGAGAGGATAGATATAAATCTAAACATTTTTTATTACTCACAAGAAGAAATATATCAAACTGATTTCAGTTTCAAGTCAGAAAATAGTCATAGTGATAGCTTTCAAACTTTTGGTAAGAAAAAATATATTAATAGAATATTTATTTCATCATGATGATTATTTTTCCTTATAAACATGCATGTAAAATTTAAATATTTAAATACGTTGTTCATATTATATTTATGAGTTTCTAGATTCAAAGAATGTATTTTCATGAATTCCAGATATAAGAGCTTTCCCTCTTTTTTTGATTTAAAGCTGCTTAATAAATGTTTTGCTTATTTCAGATATAATAACTATTATTGGAAGGATTTAGTTTTTTTAATAACTTGAAAAATCATATGATTGTGGTGCAGTTTTGTGATAATTTATATTTAAAAGGGCAAAATAGGATAATGAGGTTCTTTGGCAAAATATACTTTTTTTTAATGGGACAGATGTAGCAATGATGTATTGTCAGTAGAAGTTCACTTATGAAGACCTTCAAACAGCTTGTATACACTAACATGTGGAAAGCTATAGCAACAGGCAGTAAAATGTTACTGCAGATCACTTGAGATTTAGCAAGAGCCTTTTATAATATTAGGTAACCTCCTGGAAATGTGATTCTACTTAACCTTCACTAAGATACACTGTAAGATTCAATCCCAGGAGATATGCTTGCCTCCATAAACAAAAAAAATACGAAAGTTTTGGAAATGTTTCCCATTTTTCTTGATAGAAGATAAAATATCACCTCCTCACCTTATCTCTAATATATATAATATACTATATTGTATAATTTACAATAAATTGAAAAATTCTGGGGGAGTACAGTGTTAAATGCAAAACATGCAATTGAACTTGAATATATCCCAAAGCAAATTATAATTCAAATTTTGATTTATATGTTTATAAAATGTACATCAGAATACTGATTTGATTAAAACCATTTGAGGTCAGAAATAAAAGAAATAGCTCACTTCAGTTACTACTGCCTCACTTCACTTGGATAAGTTATTCTATTCCTTAGAGTTCATTAATTCTTTTCTACAGTGAAGATAATGCATCATAGAATTTTCAAACTTTTCCAACAGTTAGACATTAAATATCTACTACTAGTCCTGCTACTAAGACAGGATCAGCATTAGTCAGTTAAAAAATGTTTTTTGGTCCAGGGATATAAATCATTGTAGCCTTTCATGTGGATAAACTTGGATTTAATTCACATAATCTTAAAAAAATGGAAAAGGAAAAAGAAAAAACATTTTGCTGAGAATGCCATCAGTAAATTAAAGGAAGGCTAAAATATAAAACAGAGGGTAGGATACTTTTCTTGCATAAAATCAACCTAACTTTTATATATAGCACTGCATTCAGCCCCTCCATGAAATGCAGCTATGGAGTGATGTCTTAGCACAGATCCTAAAGTCAACACTAGGTGCTACTGGGTGTGGCCAATTATTTTAATGAGAAGAGTATTACTTTGACTTGCATAAACCAAAATTCCAATATTCAGCATTAAACATGATGCTCAACAAGTAAATATATAAGTACATCGTAACATGTGCTTTTGAAAGATAATGTGTATGCCCAAATGTAAAAATATGACAAAAGAATGGAGTGCTCTATTATCTACCTCTATAGTTCTATATATGTATTCCACAGATGTCATGGTATTTTGTTTTAATGTAAATCAGAGTATAAGGATAAGAGCTAGTACTCATCCACAATTCTGCCCAGTTATCTCATGACTCTACTGCCCGAGAGCTAAGGCTTCTTCATCTACCCGAATTTCCCTGTTGTCTTCTTTGAATCTTAAGATTTAACTGTTCCTCAGTCTGACCTCCTTCCCCTAAATTTTCCCAAGTATATTTTTTTCATTTTTGTAGTTGGCAAGGTTTTTCTCCATAGCTGTATATCCAGAAGTGACTTCTCTGAACATACTTAATACTTTTTGGGGGGTGGGCACACCCAGTAACACTCAGGGGTTACTCCTGGGTATGCGCTCAGAAATAACTCCTGACTTGGGGAACCTTATGGAATGCTGCAGAATCAAACTATAGTCCGTCCAAAGTTAGCAAACTCCCTACAGTTAGGACCAAAGCTCTAACCCCTAAACATTTTGATGTTCAAACCCTAATGAGACGTGGGGGATGGGGATGGGAAGGTGATAAAGAAAAAAAAGGGAAATTCATCATTTTTTTGGCAATGATTCTGATTATTTAAGATAGCATTAATTGTATTTACCCCTTTCTGTATAACTTCTGAACAAAGTGCATATATATGTGTGTATATATATACAGATATATATAAACAGATATATACATTTATATATATAATTACTATATGGCAATGCTAGCTGCATAAGTCATCATAGATATATGTTGATTATTTTAGTGAGAGAAAGCCTTTCTAAGGAAGTTTAATGAAAGTGAGAAATAATAATTAAGATGAATTAAGAACAGTTGTATTGGAGCCAGAACGATAGCACAGAGGTAAGGCGTTCCTTGTATGCAGCTAACCCAGGAAGGACCTGGGTTTGATCCATGGCATCCCATATTGTCCTGCAAACCAGGAGCGATTTCTGAGCTCAAAACCAGAAGTAATCGCTCAGCATCACTGAGTATGGCCCAACCCCCCCCCAAAAAAAGCAGCTATATTTTTGCAAAGAGTAGAGATTTATGTGCAAACAACACTTGAAACTAACTAAATCTAGCTTTACTAAACAACTAGAAGGTTTCTGGATGCCGACAGTCGAAGGGTGCCTTAGATGCAGCAAAAATGGAGATAGCCGAAAGATCCCATATACAAAGTGTTTCACATAGCAATGAATTATATTTGTATGTATACCTTATGTATATGAAATCACTTTATATTTGTATGTATATGAAATAACTGTGTATATCCTTTTAAGAAATGCAGTTTGAATTTTGTTCAATTAAATTTTGAGAGAAAAGAAAAGTTCAAATATTTATAAAATTTTATCCCATTAAAACAAGATGCAACTCCTCCATAAGATAATGTGGGGTGGGGAGAAGGACGGTGGATGCAGTACAAGAAGTATGAAAGAGATTAGTCATCTTGTACCATAAATGGTGCATCAGTGGTTGTAATTGGTCTGCAGGTGTAGAAAAATTAAAAAGCAATTACTTACCAAAGTTATGAGAACTGCTGGCTCATAGACTGATCAACATTCAGAAAGGTCAGGTTTATAATATATGTGTTTATAGTATATATAAACATAGAGCATATATAAACATATAGTATATATAAACATATAGTATATGTGCAATTATTATTATTATTATAAATTACTGCATCCCAATTAGTTTTTAAAACTATTGAATAACCCTGGAATAGAATGTTGTGAGTTTAAATTAAAATCCCTAAAATAATAAATGTCATGAATAAAAAGAAGGGGGAGGGAATTAGAGATATTTAAGAAGTAGAAATTTAAGAATGACTGAATTTTCTTAATATTTTCTGTTTATATTCTATTTATGTCTTTATTTTTATATTGCTTTTTACATTTTGTGATTATGTTAGGCGATTGAGGACATACCTGGCTATACTTACGGATTCCTCCAAAATCTGTGTTCAGGGATCACTACTGATGAGCTTGGGGGAATCAGGTGAGATATTGGGATTGAACAAGGTTGGTTATGTGAAAAATAAATACCCTACCTACTTTACTATTGCTCTGGTCCCTCAATTTTGTGATTTTTCTAGCCTTTCCTAATTCCTCACTATTACCTCTTTTCTCTCAGGTAGTCGTCATAACCACAGATCTCCCATACTATATATTAATTACTTCTTTATATTTTATATTACGTCTTCTAATTAAATTTTACATTTCCCTAAATTTTAGTCCCAATATTTCTTCTAATTTTTCTGTTTGCTGCCATCTTAATTTATTTTCTTTTTTTTTTTTTAGAATTCATGAGCTTAGAATACTTACAAATCTCTTAGCCCTTTGTCAAACTTTGACTCCAAGGTAAAGTGGTATCAGAAGCACTAAAGGCAGGGTCTGTGTTTTTATTTGCATTCTAACTCTGGATAGCATGAGCATGTGATATTTAATGCCTAATGTCACCTTAAAACGAATTATCTAAAGAAGAGGACATTGACTAGAGCAGACACTTTCCTTTGTTACATGTAACCTTTAGGAAACATAGTTTGGTTATATTGCATAGTTGTTTTCATCTCCTTTCCTTGAGAGTTTACTTAGAGTTAAAATAGGACATTTCGACACAAGGTAGTTGAAACAGCAGCAGTAACGGCAGCTACAACAACTAACACTTTATTGGAGAAAGGATTATTTGTTATGCACTGTGTTAAGCATTTGGCTTTAGTCTCACATATGTACATAATTGCATTTGTTGATTTCAAGGCTAGGGTAGAAAAAGCCCATTGAAACTTCACTTTAAATTTTATCTAATGGCAGATGAAGTAAACCAAACATTATATATAATCTGAGGGCTAAAGTTTCTCAATTACTAGTTGAAATTGTTGAATGTGTATATAGACATATAAATGTATATATACATAAATTGTTGGGTATTTATATATAAATATATATACTTGAAAAGAGAATTATATTTTTCATAAAGAAATCCTGCCAATATTTTATAAAATTACGGAAAAAACTTCCTTATAACAAACCCAACTTTGTACAATCCAATTCAGTATAGCCATTTTCAGACACAGTCAATTCTCATTTTTCATGGTATTTATGGTCTTTCTACTTAGTGTAACTATTGAATTAATGAAGAATAAACTTTATTTCCATGGAAAATACAGGATTTTTTTCTGAATATATGATCTTAAAATTTTCAACAATATATCAATTCATAATCTTGTTTTAGGTGTCTGATTTATTAACATTGAATTTACTGCCAAAGTCAATCTAACTCATGTTTGGTAGTCTCCAAAATGCATTTTTTTTTCTATAAAGCACTTAACTTCTTTTTTGTTTGTTTAAAAAGACAATCTAGACTTGAGAGATAAAGCAGCATATGAGTTGCTTACTTTACTTCTACCTGACCAGCATACACACAGCCAATCCCTCCAGCATTGTGAGGACTGAACCCTGACTAAAAACCCTGGAGTAAGAACTGAGCAACATTAGTTGTGAACCATCATTTGAAAAAAGATCAATCTATTTCTTCAGTCCCACATTTGCAGATCATTTTAGACAAAAAAATATAAATAAAAATCCAAGAATGTATAAAATGTGAAGTAAAAAACCCACTAAAATTGACATTTTTTTATAGTATAAGAGCTAACACAATGAATTGTCACATTATACATATTGGAATTTGTTCTTCTAGAGACAAATGACAAGATATTTACTTGGTATTAAGTGTAAATTTATGGAATAAACAATCTTGAAAATATAGAATCTATAAATAATGAGAATTCATAGTCTTAGACCTTGATTATAAAGTATTGACACACTTCTATTTAAAAATAATGTGATAGCATCATATATATTTGACATCATAAAATTTGATGACTATGAATTTGCATCGTCCTGCTTTCTTTTTAACTGCTGCTAATGCCAGAGCTTAGTCTGTCAACTACATCCCAATCACATTGATTTTCTGTATGTCAATGGCTCCCATCAAATATAACTTCCCAGTCCTAATTTATTCCTTAGTTCTGAGTTAGTTTCTTGTTAACATTTTCATATCTAAACACCTGGTTTAATGAATGGCTCAAGCTTACCAAACCAAAACCAAATCCAAGTCTATTACTTCCTTAATCTTGACCTTTGCATTATTAGAATCATAAGGTGTTTGGGGCATATCAGCTGTCATTCTAAAGATTAGTCTTGCTGGGGCCAGAGAGATAGCACAGCTCTGTTTTCCTTGCAAGGAGATGATCCAGGACCCTAGGTGGTTGGTTCGAATTCTAGCGTCTCTATGGTCCCCATTGCCTGCCAGGAGCTATTTCTGAGCAGATAGCCAAGAATAACCCCTGAGCACCGCAGGGTGTGGCCCAACCCCCTCCCCCCCCCAAAAAAATAGATTAGTCTTTCATACTGATCTTGCTGTTCTCATTTTTAAAACTTAATACTCTTCTGACTCCTTTGAAACTCACTTTCATCCATTGATCTTATCCAATATTTATCATCCAGTGTCTCCTTTGAATTTAGATTTAATGCTTGACTTTCCAAAATTTTTTTAATCTTCAAACCATTCATTACTAACATGTTTATTGTCTTCAGGGCACTTCTCACTATCTGATAATTGTATTTTGTGTGAATATAGTATTCTAAACCAAGTCTTTTATTTGCAATATATTATCTCAGAGAACATTGATTTGTTTTGTTTTGTTTTGTTTTCTTTTCTTTTACTACCTAATTTCCCTCACTTGAGAAGATCCAGGGCACAATAGGCCTCTGATATATTTTGCTGCCTGGAATTTTTCTAGACATAACCTATACAAACACTTTTCTAATGTAGAGAAACTGCACTTATTGTTTCCTAGGTGTTTTCTGACCACCCTGACTAAAGACTAAAGAATATACAATAGTATATTTAATTCTTATTTAATTATTATTTAATTCTTATCTAAAACGCTATTTTCTTAGTAATAATAGCTCTTTCCAAGAAACCATACTAAAATGAAATCTCTGCTTACTTCTGATTACTCTCTCATATAGTACTATTTATTATATGTATATCATGAATTTACTTTCTTAGCATTTATTTTAATCAATAGCATAGGATTTACAAGCTAAGTTCCTTTTACCAATTCGCTCACCTCTTGTTTTTTTGTAAATAAACCTTTATGAAACACAGTGCTTTGTTTTGTCTCTGACTGCTTTTGTACTATAGCAGTAGAAGTAAGTCTCTACTATAAAGATAAAATAGTTTGCAAGGATATTTAGCATCTGGGTCATTTTGGAAACATTGCTGATTCTTGTCCAAGACTATGGACCATTTAAAATCAGTGGCCGCTTTCAGCCAGCTACATACATAACATTAGTGCAGTAGTTGCTTTTTGTTCTCTTTATTGCTCGATTCTAAATTGCTAAACTATACTTATTTAATACTATTTGCATTTGTAATAGTAAAATAATAGGTGATTCTATCTACTAAATA
The DNA here is from genome assembly GCA_004027635.1 of Crocidura indochinensis. Lineage (NCBI taxonomy): Eukaryota > Metazoa > Chordata > Mammalia > Eulipotyphla > Soricidae > Crocidura > Crocidura indochinensis. The sequence goes on from PVKC010003380.1 coordinate 12,442, forward strand.
TATAGCTTCTGCTGTAGTACTAAGTAGAAAAATACAGTATGAGGACTTTGAACCCCGAGATTAATTGCACAGAAAGCACAAGAAAGTGGTGAGTATAGCTTTAGGGTGTAGTGCTAGCACAGATTTACCATTCTTCATCCTTTGGGTACTGTTACAGAGAATATTCACAATGCTCTGCTAGACCACCTCGTCTCTAGTATTTTCTAAATAGTACTATGCATTCTTTAGTTTGTGCCTTTGTTTCTATTAGGCCACCTTGAATTTGCCCTCTTATGGAAAAATGAGTTTTTTTTTTTTCAGTTCATTTCTCACTGCTTTCAATTTGCCAAGTTCATTTTGAGTTCTGAATCTATCTTTCATGAGTGCCCCTATCTTTATTCTCTTCAGAAGATTAAACTTATCTACAAATTTGATGATCCTATTCACTATTCCATTTTCCAGGTCATTGAAGAAATACATAAACAGCCCTGGAGCCAAAGGTGACCTCTTCAAAGAATCACTTGTTATGTCTCCAAAGGCTGATGCTGATTGACCAATAACCTTTCCCAGACTACGGATGGTCATTCAGTTCACTGACTATCATTGATACAAAGCAACACAACGGCAAAAGAATTCAGGAAATGCATTTTGCCTTCTGCTTCTAAAATGAAGCATAAAATAGGGTGAATTTACCTAGAAATTAATTCCTTTATTTAAGAAACTTTACATATTTGTTTTTATTAAAGTCTATAACGTGACATTCTGAAACACTGATTAGACAGCCAAAATGCTTCGTTTTTGTCAGTCTCACTTTGAACTCTTCTTTGTAGGTATATTCTTTTTTACCTGTGTTTTAGTAATTACCACTTCATCATCATATTCCTTGGAATTTTCCTTCACTATGTTTTTTAAGTTTAGAGCTATATCCATCATGAGCCCTAGACAAATTACTAAAAAAGAAATATAACTGATAATAATTTTGTTTCTAAACTCTTGTGATGATCTCAGTGGAAAATGACTTGTGGAATGTTATGCAATTTTAAGATTCCTACTCTGAGGAATCGTTAGTAATTTTTATTTCACCTCAATAACTTTAGATATCTTTTGTAAACTTTTCCTTCTTAGCATTTGCTTTCCATTTATTTGATATTATATTATATTATTTATTTATAAAGTTTATTATAATTTAGATAATATGATTATAGTAGTGTTGTGCTTATACTATATACTAGTATTTTTTCTTTTTTGGTTTTTGTGTCACACCCGGCAGCACTCAGGGGTTACTCCTGACTGTACTCAGAAATCAGAAATCGCTCCTAACTTGGAGGACCATAAGGAACACTGGGGGATTGAACCACAGTCTGTCCTAGGACAAGGAAAATGTCTTACTGCTTAGGCCAATGCTCCAGCCCCTTTTTCTTCTCCTTTTGTAAATTTTTATAGGTTTACCTTTTTTCTTAGTGAAAAAAATTTTTTATTATGCTGCTCTATAGATGTAAGTCAGTTTAAATATATTACCCATATGATAGTATGTTTTTTGGTTTGTTTGTTTTGGTTTGGTTTTTTTGGGTTATACTCGGCGGTGCTCAGGGCCTACACCTGGCTCTGCACTCAGAAATTGCTCCTGGAGGCTTGGGGAACCATATGGGACACCAGGATTCAAACCACTGTCCTTCTGCATGCAAGGCAAACACCCTACCTCCTTGCTATCACTTCGGTCACCTATACTAATGTTTTTAAGTTCAGTTCTTGCTTAGTAATCTGATTAAAATACTTATTAATTTATTATCATTCATAATCATTAACATTTTACATTTAATTTAAAAATAATTTACAGTAAGCTTGCTTAATAGTATAATTATTTTTAATCTTCGCGTTTTCTTTTATTTACTTTTGGGTGACACATCCAGCTGTGCTCAGTTCTTATCATAGCTCTGTATTACTGTATTGAGCTCAGGGTACATAAGAGTGTAGAGTTGAACTAGGATTGCAGCATGCAAAGCAAATGCCTTATGCACTGTGTACTGTCTACCTAGGCTTTCTCATAGTTCTTATCAATGTGTTGGGTGGGGGACACACTGGTGACGCTCAGGCTATGCACTCAGAAATTGTTCCTGACTTGGGGGACCATATGGGATGCCAGGGATCATACCGCAGTCCATCGTAGACTAGTGCCAGCAAGGCAGACTCCCTACCGCGCTGCACCACTGCTCCAGCCCCAACTTCTTGCTATCAATGTAGTATTCAAAACTCACTATTTCTAGTAGATATTTTACACATATTACAGGTTATATACCTCTTCTATATTACAATCATATATTGGCATTTATTATGATTAGTTTGCATATTACTGTGCCATTGTTATGATTTTTAGTAACTTACTTGGAGCACTATATTTAATAAAATAAAGCCATAAACAATACATTTCTATAATTGGCTTGATTAATGATATTTTTAGATATCACTGGCACAATGAAGTACCAAAAGAACTAAAAACTAAAAAGGCAGACTCAAAATGTTGCCTAGCATGTCTAAAAATTTAGAAATTCGAAACGATTTTATTAATTACCCATTTATAATATTGTTATAGATGAAAAGAAAAGTAAACAATTGTTTATTATTTTATTTTGTTTGAGATGTTTGGGGGCCACACCTCACAATGCTCTGGGGTTACTCTTGAGCTGCATTCAGGAAACACTCCTAGCAGTGCACATGAAACGATATAGGATGCTAGGGTTCAAACCTATATTGGCCCAGGTACAGTAAGTGTTCTTGTTTCGGTTCTAGTAATCACCTAAGAAAAAATTACATATCTTTTATAAGTACCAATATTTTTCAATGCATGTTTACCAACTGCACATAAGAATTTTGCACATAATAGATATTTAAAATCGGTTAGGTAGAGAATTACAGTTGCCAATAAAATAATATATAGGTATACATTCCTTGCTCTTTTTTACTACACTGTAAGAGAAATAAGGGAAAGAACAAAAAAACAATAAAAGAATGCTGTATTTAAAATATGAAAATTTTCTCTGCACTCCATTGTGCATGACAGCCATATATAAAATAGCCAGAATCTGGAAACAACTCAAGTTTCCAACATCAGATGAGTGGCTAAAGAAACTGTGCTATACTCTACACAATGGAATACTATGTAGATGCTAGAGAAAATAAAGTCATGAAATTTTCCTATAAATGGATGGATATAGAGAGTATTATGCTGAGTAAAATAATTCAGAGGTAGAGGGATACATAGAATAGCATAACTCATTTTTCAGTTATAAAAGAAATAAAAGACAGTATAGTAATAATATCTGAGACAAAAAAGAGATAAAGGCCTGAATGTAAGCTTGTCAAAATAAGTGATGAGTACATTTAGAGCACTTACTCTATTGACAACTGTCATGACAATGATAGCGAGAGAGAGAAGAATGCCTGTCCTAGAGACCTGTAGGGGTGGAGAAGGAAGGAAATGAGGAACATTGGTGGTGAGAATGTTACACTGGTGAAGGGCAGTGTACATTAGATTACTGAAGCTCAGCTACAAACATTTCTGTAACAACGGTGCTTAAAGAAATTATTAAAGAAAAAAAGTAAACCTATAAAAAAAATGACAAAAAAAAAAAAAAAAAAAACAAGAAAAAGAGGCTGGAGCGGTGGCCCAAGCAGTAAGGAATCTGTCTTGCCCGTGCTAGCCTAGGACAGATTATGGTTCTATTCCTCAGCATTCCATATGGTCCTCAAAGCCAGGAGCGATTTCTTTTTATTTAATTTTCTTTTCTTTCCTTTTCTTTTTCTTTTTTTTTTTTTTTTGGTGGGGGGTTCACACCCAGCAGTACTCAGGGGTTACTCCTGGCTCTACCCTCAGATATCACTTCTGGCAGGGTCGTGGGACCATATGGGATGCCAGGATTCAAACCACCATCCTTCTGCATGCAAGGCAAATGCCCTACCACCATGCTGTCTCTCTGGCCTGCCAGGAGTGATTTCTGGTTGCACAGTTAGAATTAACTCCTGAGCATCACCGTATGTGACCCCCCAATAAAAGAACAAAAACAAAAAAGAGAAAGAAGAATAAAGAATGCTGTATTTATACAGCAACTAGAAGTATTCCACCTGACATATTAGTAGTATAGTAGTTTTTAAAAGATGGACAAAATTATGTTTTTTGTTTGGTTTTTTGTTTGTTTGTTGGCCACACCCAGTGACGCTGAGGGGTTATTCCTGACTATGGTCTCAAAAATTGCCCCTGGTTTTGGGGGACCATATGGGACTCCGGGGATAGAACCGAGGACTGTCCTAGGTCAGTCTCATGCAAGGCAAATGCCCTACCACTGTGCTATCATTCTGGCTCCTCTGTCTTATTTTTATTATATAATCATACAGTTATACATTTTAGGATGTACCCAGTAGTCTGCAGCTCTTATTTCTTGCTCTGTGCTCAGGGATCACCTCGGCAATGCTCAGAAAAAGATATGCTTTGCTTGGGGAACCGTATATGGTACTTGACCACACACAGGATGAATTCCTTCCCCTATATCCTTTTCCTAGTGTGGGGAACCATATGTGGTGCTGACCGCGTACAAGGTGAGTTCCTAAATCTATTCTCCCTTTTCTAAGTCTCTGTCCAGATTTCTGTTTTCAGAGAAACTCTTTGTTGAAATGTAGCTATGATTCCTTAAGAAACAGTACGATATTAAGTTTACAGGGCAATTAAATTATTTTGTAAGATTTAATGTATAAAATTGAAGATGATTCAAAACCTGGAATTATAAAAAATAACCACAAAAGAATATTTTTAAAAGCTCAGATATCAGACAGTCTAAAGTTTTGAAAGTATTTTAAAGCTTATATAAAGTTATGGCGTTAAAAATATGGAAAAACAGATGAGTTTCCTATAAATCTTATTAGAATGGGCTTACTAATTTATGATGGGCTCTAAGTACATATTATAATAAAGATTTTGTTCTTTATTATTGCTCTGTGAAAATCTGGATTTACTAAATAGGTTGTACTGCCATGTACTTTTTCATCACATAAATAAAATTACACATGTAAGATGCCACTGTGAAATGTTAAAGTATTATAGAATGATTATTTGAAAAATGAAAACCAGCTTCCACTCCTCTTTTACTTCATGTCTGAAGAATTTTTAGCATTTGCTTTAGCTTTTTTTTTTCTCCAGATTCCTGTAGTACTCTTTAAAAGCAACACCCAAACATGTCAAAACATGATGGGTAAACTTCTACTAAATCATGTGACAAGATTTAAATATTACTATAGAAAAAAATTTCCACAAACTTATGGGAATACTTCTTAAATATGGAAACATATTCAGCAATTTTTTTTCTGATATGAGTGAAGGTGAAGCTCAAGATATAGCAATAATCCTTTGTTCCAATTTTCTTATTTATTTTAATGACTCAAACTGGGATTTAAATTTTCACAAAAGAGAAATATACCTACTAGAAGTATACATTTCTCTTTTGTGTGTGTGGGGGGGGGTTCGGGCCACACCCATTTGATGCTCAGGGGTCACTCCTGGCTAAGTGCTCAGAAATTGCCCCTGGCTTGGGGAGACCATATGGGATGCCGGGGATTGAACCGGGGTCCTTCCTTGGCTAGCGCTTGCAGGGCAGACACCTTACCACCTTATTTCTAGCGCCACCTCACCAGCCCCAAAGTGTACATTTCTAACAATGAAACACAATCTTGCTTTATTTTTCCTGCCCTTTTTAAATTTAAGTAATATCATAACATTTTTTTGCATTTTAAATAGTCACTATAAAATCAATACATATTCATTTTAACATAAAAACTTTTTTAGTAGATTCATCACTTAAAGTCCAATTTGATCCTTTAATATACATTCTATCCTCTATTAAAGTATTTCCTTTGTGTGGATTTATTGACTTCCTAGTGGAGGTGTGGCTTCTAAGCACTTATGCATGGAACAATCAATAACAGTACTGTAAATCATGGTACCTCCATAAAAATTAAAAAATATATTTAAAATCAAGAACAGTATATAATAGTTGCAGTGATTAAAACCATTTAATCCTGTAAAATGATATGCTATATTAATTTCTCAAGAATTCTGAGTCATTCTTATAATAAATTTGACCCCCAAAATTCCTGAGTTCTTTTTTTTCAGAGCAACAAAGTTGAAAATCAAGTTGTCACCTGTACAGCTTTTTCTAGAAGCTCTGAAGAATATATTCCATAGCATCTTTGTTGGTTCTTATGGTAACTAAAAATCCTTGCCATTATTTGATGTAGATCTCCAAGCTTTTCCTCTCTCTTTATAAGTATTTACCCACATGTTTTCTTTGTTATAATTCTCATTATAATGGTACTACTCATTGGATGGGAAGTTGACCTTATAACTGGGATAATTTCAATTATATCTGGAATAATTAATTTAAATGTAAGATTTTATTTTTAATAAGTTTATATTCTGCTATCCCTCATAAATATGTATCTTGACAGAATCATATTCAATCTATACAAGTTCTAAGAACATGTCTGGCAGAAAATAGTGTTTATTCAGCTTATAAAATGAAAATAGGAAAAAGTTAAATAAATAGTAGTAGAAAAATAAATGTATGATTACATGAATCACATGCTAAGCTTTAAGACAGTGATTAAATAATGGATTCAATCTGTTTGTATTAGTATAAAAATCTGGAAAGTATTATGCTGAATTTTAACAAGTAATCAACACAAAATATATTGTTAATGTAAATTATTACCATTCCATTTTAAGATTATAAATATCAAACATATTTTGAGAAGTGATTCTAGTAAGAGAGGAAGAATATGAGACAATGAAGACTTTTAAACAATTTCTGTAATAATTATTATTAAAGTAGTTTATTTTAAAATTAAATGTATAGTTACATCATAAAAGTATAAAAATATATGAATAAAACAAATATATTAATTTTTATGCACTAAAAGTGCAATACATTGCTGAAAGAAGCACCCACCAATCAAAGAAATATTCCAAGTTTTATTAAGTAGAAGCTTTACTCTCAAAGGTATGGTTACACTATCTCATGATATTTATTAATTAAATACCATCTCCATCAAAATTTCAAAAATGTAGAAAAATATTTATCCTAAACTTCATAGGGTATTGCAAAGTTTTCCAAAAACTACAATAGTCTTGAAATAGAACAAAGTTAATGGTGTCAAATAATGTTTTCAAAACTTATTATGAAGTTATAGGAACACTGCCATAAAAGCAGAAATCAGAAACAATAGTGAGATTTGTAGCAAACACTCTCACATTCACACATATATATTGTATATATATATATATATATATATATATATATTTAACATAGGTGTTAGAAAAACAGAATATCCATGGAAAAAGATGTGAAGCTGAATCCTTTACCCACTTCTATTTGGAAGGTCAACCCAAAATATATAAACAAACAAAAAAACTATAAGTTAAATCTATAAAAAAAATTTCTTTTTTTCTTTTTGGTTTTTGGTCCACACGGGGAGATACTCGGGGGTTATATGGATCTACATTCAGAAATCGCTCCTGGCAGGTTTGTGGGACCATATAGGGTGCCAGGACTAGAACTTGAATTGACCTAGTGCAAAACAAACACCCTATCCACAAATCTATAACATTTATATAAGATGTAAAGAGATAAACTTATGCAACATAGAATATAACAATATTTTTGTTTGTTTGACCAGTGATGAATGCTCAGTCAAGGGTTAACCCAGGTCAGCAAGCACCCTACCTGTTATACTATCACTCTGAATTTAACCTTGACTTTTTAAAATATAACATTAACAGAAGAGACAAAGAAAAATTTATAAATTTAATGACCAAGTTAAATTTTCATATGATAGTGCAAAGATATAATGTCAAGTCTTTAAAAAAATAATCAAAAATAAATGAATAAATAAAATCATTAAATATAAAATTTATTGGTAAGAACTTCACTGTCATATAATCAGTAATTTATATATCATATATTAGTATAATATAAATTTAAAATAAAATATAGATACATATTTATATATAAATTTGAAATTTTGAAAATATATTTATAGATTTTCTATTTTTATAGATTTCATCTATATAGACCTCTATAGTTTTTGAAATAGTACTAAATACTTAAACAAGTTTCATTCTACATATTTGGATTAACAGATATATGCTTTCATATGTATTTGTACATATATATGCTTAGAAGCTTAAAATACATCTGCTAATTACATAATTCTCATTAGTAGTAGTATTAAAAATGCATATATAAATTGATTTGAGGTATTCATTGACAGAATGACCTATTTTAACATCTAGACCCTCTTAATTAGTATTTTTCTCTAGTGTGTTGATATTCATCTCATATTTATCAGCCACTCATGCAGATAATATTTTTATTCTAATTTATTACTTATATATAGTTTTATTTTGGGCCACACCAAGTGACACTCAGGGGTTACTCCTGACCATGTGCTCAAAAATCGCTCCTGGCTTGGGGATGATATGGAACACTAGGGTTTTGAACAGTGCTGGGTCAGCTGTGTGCAAGGCAAAAGGGTTTTGAACACATCCTGGGTCAGCTGTGTGCAAGGCAAAAGCCCTACTTCTGCTTTGACCCCATAATTTATTACCTATATTTTTATATGGTAAAATTAATATTTCACAAAATTCAATTTAAAACGGTTACATTTCTGGATATTTTTGAATATCTAAAATGTCCTTTTCAATTTAATTGGTAAGAAAACATAGTTTCTAATTAAAGCTTTTGCCAATCTTTCTCAAAGCTGGATTCTTGATTTATTTTTTGGTAGTAAAAATGGGTGATATCTATAAAGTCAATGTTTATGTATGCAAAGATTGCTAATAAAGGGACTAAATCCCAAAAGTGATCCCAGAACACAGAGCCTGGAAGCCAAATATTGGCCCAAAAATTCTAACACCAAAAATAAATTTTAACAGCAGAAGAGCAAGGCTACTTTTTCAACTTCCTTCTGTTAATCATAAAGCAATGACCAGGATTAGAGTAGCTATTTTAATTAACCTTGAAAATAACATCCATTAACTAAGACTTTCAGGGCAGAAAAACGTAGATCCCTAATGACTTAGAAAGTTATACCTTATAACATTTGGAATGAAATTTTGAATTACTATTATTTGAGCAAAGGAAAACATTTAAATAAGTGATGTATTGTTTAATCTATTGATTTTCTGTTGCCATCAGAGTATTAATTTTCTTTCACCCTTCCCATCTCTAGTTAAGGAATTTTTTTAGCTTTAAAATTCCTTTCATCCAAGCTATTTTCTCCATTACTCTTATTAATTAAGTCTACATTGTCATAGTTACTATTTAACATAGTAATATTTCTGTTTCTTATTAATGCTACATATGAAAATATCAAGATTACAAGCAGGTGAGGTGGCACTAGAGGTAAGGGTCTGCCTTGCAAATGCTAGCCAAGGAAGGACCACGGTTTGATCCCCGGCGTCCCATATGGTCCCAAGCCACGGGCAATTTCTGAGGGCTTATCCAGGAGTAACCCCTGAGTATCAAACGGGTGTGGTCCCCAAAAAGCAAACAAACAAAAAAAGATTACAAGCATTTGAAAAATATTTATGACATCTGTCTGCACTGGAGTTTAATCATTGTAGAAATCAGATAACCTAGATATTTCAAGCACAGACTTAACATTCATCCCATTGTATAGTGTTCTACTTCAATTTTGTCACACTTAAATTTTACAAATGTTTATTGCAATTCCACATTGTTATTGATGATTGTGGAAGTTAAATGACTATCAATTTAATGATAGTGGAACTAGGATTTATGTCAAGGACTTTCCACTGAACCACTAGTATATGGCATGAACATAAAGGGAGAAATGGGATTGGAATGTAAGGACAAAAGTGTGTCACTCTGCAGGGAGAATCTTACCCAGAGAGAAATGTAATGATCAAATAAGAAATGTAGGTCAGTTCCCAAGTTACTACAGCATTCTCTAAAGTAATCTTGCCATTTCCTAGTCCCCTTTCAAGTAATCTTTCCAAACAAATTTATTATGCTAAGCATTTAATAGAATAATTCCAAATATGTTTCTTTGTTCTATAAAATATTATTCTTTTCCTTATGGGTTTTGCCTTTTGTCAAACTTTCGAATTGACAGATGACTTTTGCTATTTCTGAATTCATGTAGCCTACATTGAATTTTTCCCCACTAATCACTAAATTACTATCAGTCATTTTTTTCATGATTATGTTTTGTTTTGAAGTCATACCTGTGATAGTCAGGTCCTACTCCTGATTCTGCAAGCTGGATTCACTCCTGGAAAGGCTTAAGGGACATATGAGTTTCTAAGATTCTGATCTGGGTCAGCTGTACACAAGCTTCCTACCTGCTGTAATATCCATCTTGCCCCTGATAATAAATATTCAATTAATATGTTTATTTCTATCCCCAATAGTTTTCTTTTTAAAAGCCTTAGGGTCACATACAAGCTGTTGTGTTACTTGAAGTTAATACCAATTATACAAAATACCTTTATCTTGAGGACAAAAATATATTCCAACAGTCTAGAATAATGAAATGAATGCAGAAGACATGGGTCTAATCATAGTGACCACAGTTGTCCCCTAAGAACTGCCAGAATATTCCCAAATATAAAAACAAAACTCTCATCTTTTGTGCTGAATCAAAAATTGAGAAATTTTGAAGAATAGTAAATTTTTACATTAAGATTTTTGGGGTTATTTGAATTGCAGCATTTTACAGCTTACTCATACATTTTTAACAAAAGTATAACATTTATTCTTTTAATATATATTTAATTTATTCTTTTAATATATATCTTATATATATGTATGTTATATATATGTATATATATATATATAGTTATCACAACTTAACACCACCAATATGCCCAAGATCTTCCACTATTTTCCCTAGATGACTTCCAATCCATCAGTATTTGTTTCAGCCAAATTGCAATATAGGAAAAAACTATTTTTGGAGTCTTTTCTTCTAAATTTCCCTTAACCCCTTGTTCAACTATCTCTATCCTTTACCCAAGATTTTTCTAAAAGTAACATTTCATGACTTAGCTCCTCATGTGTTTTTATGATGTTGGGTGTTCAAATGACCTGCATTTTTTGATAGTTCAAGTAAAATTTTCACACTACGGTATGTTTATGGTACTCATAAAATATATTTTAATACATTGTTTTCTACAAGGCATTCTATATGAGCCTTCCCATGATGATTGATTAATGTCCTCAGTAATTCAAAACTCAATACTTAATTTGAAATCTTTTTTATATACTAATTCTTTTAGGTTTGTTTTTTTTTTTTTTGGCCACAGATGTTCAGAGGTTACTCCTGGCTATGCACTCAGAAATCACTCCTGGCTTGGGGGAATCATATGGGATGTCAGGGGATTGAACCAAGGTCCATCCTAGGCTAGTGTGGGCAAGTTGGATGGATAGTTTACTGCTTGCGCCACTGCTCTGGCTCCATATAGTAAATTTTATCCTTCTCCTAGATCACTAAATTATTGCTTGTTTTTTTTGTATATGTGTTTTTCATTTTTCAATTAGACACATCCAATTGGTACTTGCCTTACAGGTACCATATTAAAGGTCTGCTCATAAAATTATATTCTTTGCAGGGCAGGCAGTTCTATACTATCAAATCTTTGTCCTATATAATAAAATAATAAAAATTGAAGTACTATTGATGTTTTAGGGATAATTTTAATTTTCTGTTCAATGAAAAATAAAAAACCAATAAAGAAATAACTTAGATGTTAATGCAGTAATTTCTGCTGTTATATCAACAAAAGAAACCCATAAATATTTTGCTATCCCCTCAATCTTTCCCTTACATACCATTGAATCCATGTAAGTCTTAGGAGTAAAAACATATATACACATACACACAATCATAAGTACTTATACTTATAAGTACTTATAAGTACTTATACACAAATATATGCATAAACAAAATTATTTTTCAATAGTCATAGTGAATCTCACACATTAGTGGTCTTATGTTCTATATTATTAGGTTAACAGGAAACAAGATTGAAGCTTTAGGTTACAAATGTATGAATGTCAAAATAATTTTTGTTATATTCATATAAAGTGTATTTTCAGTTAAGAGTTAAAGCAAACATTTTTCAGAAATGCTGACAGGTTATTGTGGGCCAGAGAGAGGTATTTTGATTTCTCTCTTTTTAAATTATTGTAAACTTAAAGTTAAGCATTTTGGAATTCAAACCATTTTCTATTTGGGCTGCAAACTACTGATACAAGTTTTGAGACACATGTTTTAAAAGAAAAAATATGAACTAGGGAACTTAAAATAACATGATTTTTGGTATAAGTGACATAATATCTAAGATATTTAAAATAGATTTTAGGGGCTGATGCAATACTACAGTGAATGGTAGGGTAGGGCATTTGCCTTGCATGCACAGACCCAGACAGACCCAGGTTTGATCTCCAGCAACCCATATGGTCCTCTATTCTTGCCAGGAGTGATTTCTGAGCAGAGTCAGGAGTAACTCTTGAGTGTGCCAGGTGTGGCTCAAAACCAAAAAAAAAAAGTTTTAGGGAAATAATCGTCCATAATTTTTACAAATATATTGAAATTTAATTTTAAATGACAGTTTACAAAGTAAACTTTTACTTTACAAAGTAAAGATTAAATCAATCTTTCTAGTAATAACATCATTGCCACTATGACCATTGCTGAAGATTGTGTGTGGATAGGAGGATGATAAAACCAAATGGGGTGGGGTGGACAGAGATCAGCCATGAGATGGCAGGTTAGACATTCTGTGGTTGAAAATCTGACTCTAAGTGGAATAAAAAGTATACATTGGGTCATTATTTCATAAATTAGATAACATTGGATTTAAAGGGCTCTCTTGAGTAAAAGCTTATATGATAAGTTGTGAATAAATCTACAAATAAATCAAAGTAAAGGCTGAATGCTTCTCCAAGTCTTATCCAAACTTTGGTATATAAGTTAGACTGGAAAATCCCCAGGACATTGTTTCTTGGGAGGTTTCCAAAATATCCCTTTTTTTAGGCAAGATTGAAAAAAATCACAATGAGAGTATTTATGATTTTATGTAAAACCATGGAAATGTAGAGCTTTTGTTTATCCAGTTTAAAAAATTAGTATAAAATGCTAAAATTTGGTGGATTTCAGATATAAATAAACAAATTTCAACATAATCTATTTAAATTCAATTAAAGAATTAAGATTAATTGACTACTTAAGCAATATTTGTACAGGTAATTCTATAGTCTTTTGTTATTTGTATAGCAATGTATGCATATAATACTTTTGGAATATATTAACGCACACTAACAGTCTACACATAAACACATTTTAGGCTGAAGTTGTGGCTCAAGTGGCAGAGTGAGTGCATGGTTGGCATATTTGATTCTAAATGACATCTGCCTGCCTCTTATTTATATCATTATGAGTGATGTCAGGTCTGAGTATGAACCAGATATGAATCCTTCAAAAAATCACTCACATTATAATATAATTAAGCCTTCTATCCATAGTGCTACCATATATAAGCTGTAGTTATTAGCCTAATAGAAATCTTTAATTCACATAGGTACCTTGATTTTGATCTAAATTACCACATACTTCATTAATAGATCTTTTAACTCAATTCTTATTGTCATATTTTTCTGGTGCTCTATATCCATTTTTCTTCTATAGCTTACATTTCTTCATCAATTTCTTTAAGTTCTTTCCAGAAATTCATTCTTATTTTTTTGGAGCATATTCATTCTTATTTTCTTATATTTTTATGAAGCCATAGAAAATATACATTATTTATAAGTGCTTTTTAATTTTGTTTCCATAAAAACCATGAGAGGATTGTGTGCTTTGTGTCAGTATATTTATATGACTTTAGTTGTGTTTTTAGTTTTAAACAATATAAAGAACCTGTATCATGAGAAAATTATAAAATACAAAAAGAATAAGAAATTAAGTAAGTATAACTCAACTAATTTATTGAAATATCACTCTTTTATTGATTTTATACAAGCCAGTTGAGAATATTAAAAATGCATATCAGGGTCTAGAGAGTTAGTAAAGGAGTTCACATGGTTGCCTTGCATGTGGCTAACCCTGCACTTAATCTTCAGGGATACATATAGCTCCCTAAACACCACCAGAGATCACTTATGAGCACAGCCAGATATAGCTTCTGAACTTTGGCAGATATGATCCAAAAATATACCCTCCAGTGATTTTATTTATAAGAATTCAAATTTAGCATAAATTATTTTTAAAATATATGTTTAGGCCAGGCTATATATTTGATTAGGTCGCATAACTGAACGACTTCTATCGTTACTAAGCACTACTGCAATAAGTCTGGTGTTCTCTGGCACTTCATCCTAAAACCCTAACTTTGATCCTCATGCCTATTTAGCTGACTATTGCTGAGTATGGAAAAAAAGTTTTCCAACTTTTTGCTAGTTTCATTCTTTTTATTTTATTTTTTTTGTGGTTTTTGGGTCACACCCGGCAGCGCTCAGGGGTCACTCCTGGCTCCATGCTCAGAAATTGCTCCTGGCAGGCACGGGGGACCATATGGGGCACCGGGATTCGAACCGATGACCTTCTGCATGAAAGGCAAACTCCTTACATCCATGCTATCTCCTGGGCCCCTCTAGTTTCATTCTTATTGCACCTTAGTAAAATTATCCATTCACTCAATTGTATTTTACTTATTCTGTTTGGACTCACAAACTTAATCTTGGATTTTCATTCTAAAATGTGATTTCCAGAGAAGTATGAGATTACTTTAAGATATCTTATAAAACAATAAGACTTATTTAATTTCCAACAAGATAAAGACTACCAGAATAGAGACCAGAAAACGTGGTGACAAGTGAAAATTGTACAGTCAGAACCAATCGACTGCACCCAAATCATAGGAGATATTATGGCTTTTGGTAAGGTGATCTCTTTGACACTTTACTGTCTGTAAAAGGAAAAGTCAAAGGATAATAATAGAAATTGGCCTCATAATATGCTTGCAAAAGTCAAAAATTTATGGAAGTAAGGAACTTCATGGAGTATCTGGTATGTCGCAACTGTTATATTATCATTATAATCTTTATTAATAATAGTCTTGCACAACAATTAACGTAAGGAAGGTGCTTTCAGCAATGTTGGAAAATAGATAAAAATGATTTTATAGCTGACTACTGATCATACTTATTCTGCTTACTTAAAGATTTGGCATCAAAATTCAGTGATATAGCCCTGAAGACCAGGGTTTAATATTTAATGTTTAATGTACCTGAGATTATGTATGGTACTCAAAAATATCGACAAAGAACATTTTTCCCTTAACAATTGGCTTCAGTTACTTTGTTTTAAATGCCAAATTACAGGATGTCAATCTGCCTGGCAGTATAAATCTCCTTAAAGCAATTTAATTCAGATTAAAAAGATAACCTTGGCTTATATAGCAGATTGAGGGATCTGTTTCAAATCCATCCCATTAACACTATCAATAACTCACTATGGCACTTGATTGAGTCATTTTAATTAAATTCAGTTAGGATATGGGGAGAAGGTATTTCTTTGAAACCTTCATTAATAGTTAGAGTGAATTTTTAACTATCTGTATAACTTTTGCAACATGCACATCTTTCTTTTTTTTATTGAATTTATTGTTTTCTTTGCTCTAGAGCAATACCATTTGGGGATCTCTAGGTCCCAGGAGCTTTAATGCTACCCCACTTCCAAAACTATAAAACAGAGGCCTGCTGTTTTAATCACGCCTCTCTCTCTTTCAATGTTGTTTGCGCCCTGGTACAACCCATCTGCCTTGAATCTAGTGCTCCGCTGGGGCTGCACACATCTGCCAACCAGACTACCTTCGTACACAATTACTCAATCCACCGTAAGGCTCTTTAATAGGAAACAAGTGTGACAACGGCAAGCTTCTTTTTTTTTCTCTCCCCTTCTCTCTCTCCTCCCTCTTAAACCACAGAGTCAAATAGCTCTAATAGAGATGAAGCTTGATAGATCCGCCCAGGTGTAGGTGAAATGGTAGAGCCTCAGGGGTAATAGATGCTGTGCTCTCCCGCTGAAGTTTAGCACTTTGTCCTGACCGACTCTCTAGCAGCAGTGAGATGGGCTGTTCCTTGTACAGTTACAAAGTCAACATGCCTCTTGCCGCTCACATTTAAGCCTAATCCAGAGGGCAACCTGGAGCTAGGTAAGGACTGCAGATCAGCCCTTTGGCTTCAGCGTGTGGACAAAGGACAGCAAATGCAGTAAGTGGAACATTCATCTTTCCTTTCTTTACTTGGGAATTCATTAAGGGTGTTTACTTTCAGGGAATCCTCTAAAGACTGTGCAAAAGTGAACTAGAGAAAAGCCTGTGTTTATAACCTTGTGAGTTTCCTCCGGTTTCATTTTGCACAGTGCCTTGGAATTGTCACTGAAGCTTAAACACACCAAGAGTGACTTCCCATTCAGAAGATCTCAGAACTAAAATGTGGAGCTAATAATACTGCTAATTCATTCCTGGAGTCTGGCATACTACTCACAATTTCTGGGTGAAATGTGCCTTATTACTGTCAGAAACAATGGTAGCAAGTGTTTTGTCACAGTTCTAAGGATAAAAAAAAATCTTTAAGAAGGGCATATTCCTTCTTAGAACATATTTCAACTTTTACTCAGAGCTCTATTGTTATAACACTGTTCATAAATTGTGAGGTATTTGCTTGTAATTTTTTTCTTAATAAATTATTCTACAGCTCTATATTTTACAAAAGAAGTGAAATAAAAAATACCTGAAATATTAGGTTATAGCAGCTATGACAGTGATAGTGAGCTTTTAAAAATAAACAAACAAAATCCACAAAAGATCATTTGCATAATTGTATGTTTGTAGAAAGATAGTAAACCAGATTAGGGACATGTCAACTTTGACTTTTGATCTTTTATACTTGGTTTTAAGCAGCATCCACATTGGTTTATCCTGCATTTACAACTTTAGATTTGTACTTAAACTATGTTTGAACTTGAAGTGCATTTTTGATCTGAGTCCTGTTCCTTTAGCCCATCAACTCTGATTTTTACATGGCTCTGGGGAAATCCTTTGACAACTGCATCATATATCTTTAATTGTATTTGTAAGCTAACTATGGTGGACTTTTTCAGGTGGGGAATGTCAACCAATGTGAAAAAAAAAAAGTGTTTGCTATTTAGATGCATGACTATCCATGAAAGAAATTAACACATTGGTCATATGCCCTGACAAAGTTTCTGTGTATAATTTCTAAGTTCAACTGTCAAATGTAGCAAAAGTATGATAATATTTAGAAAACATGCAATGGAAACTGTCAACACATTCTGTGTGTAGTCATTTGATGTTTTTATTTTATTTTTTTAATTAAGGGATGGTTTGCTTAAAATAAATTAGTTTGGAAGGCTTTGTCATTGCAAAAGACAATGAACATGCAAGGTCATAGGCAGGCGAAATTAGATAAAGCACTGCTGCATTTTTTTCAATAATTCCCCACAGGCCTGTGTTTTGTTTTTTGTTTTCTTACTATTATAAATGGACATCATTGAAATAGATGGATCAAAAGCCATCATGGTTAGAATCCTGATGACTCCTTTGTGTATATTCAGAAATGATTTGGCTTGAAAGGAGTTGCTGCTATGAGAGGTTTAATTAATTACTCCTAGTCCAATATATTTCTTTAAGAATTGCATTTGACACTACTAATGGTGAAGTAGATGCAGTTTAAAAATCATCCTTCATGAAATACTTTAACTGACAATTGTTGGCACTGAATAGCGGTCAATGTCTACCCCCTACAGGGAAAGAATCTAATTTCACTATGCCTTCACAAGTACATGAATACCAGGGAGTACAGTTCACACATATGAATGCTGTAACCTTGTCAATGACTCCAACAAGTGCCCCTTAATGAAAAAGGTCAGTCGTATGATTAATAGTTTCAAAGACTGGACTTCACTTTAGCACTGCAATTAGATTTTTTTTCCTTCTTGATTTACTTGGTTTGCTTTTCAAAAAGTAATAAAATTTAAGTGATACTACATTGCACTTTTAAAGACATGT
>PVKC010003381.1:0-31285 GCA_004027635.1 Crocidura indochinensis
GAAGAAGAAGAGAAAGGAGAAAAATATGAGAAAAGAAAACGTGAGGAGGAGGAGGAGGAGGAGGCTAGGGATGTTGCTCAATTTGTAGAGCAGATGACTTATAGGTGTCAATGCCTAGATTTGATCTCAGATAATCTTGTGTTCATGCTCTAATGTTCTCACAACCTGTATGAATTCATTTATAAAAACATGTGATATACTTATGCATGCTCACATCTAATAAAGCAACTATAAAATAAAAATAAATGAATAATGTATGCCTGTCTTCCTTTGTGGCCATCACAGAAAGGATTAATTCAGAATAATTGCAGTAACATTCACACATTGAGGAGGAAAGGGTCAAAGCAATGCTGGGGGAATAATTTTATAAAAGTGTGAAGAAGGAATCAATTACAATTATTTCTGTTATTCATTTATCAAAAGCTACATACTAAAAGTATTTAATACTTTTATATATATAATACATACTAAGTATTTGTAGTTGCTTATAACTTCTTGAAAAACTGTTGTTTTGGGACCCAGGAGATAGCATGGAGGTAAGGCGTTTGCCTTTCATGCAAAAGGTCATCGGTTTGAATCCCGGTGCCCCATATGATCCCCCGTGCCTGCCAGGAGCAATTTCTGAGCATGGATCCAGGAGTAAGCCCTCAGCACTGCCGGGTGTGACCCAGAAACCAAAAAAAAAAAAAAAACAACTGTTGTTTCAGCATATGAATTTCACTTTAATGTGCTAAATTAGAGATTAATATATTTTCCTTTTTACTGAATTTATATTAAAATAATAAAGAAGTAATATTTTCCTATCTTGAAAATCTGTTATCCAATTTTTTTGTCAAATGTGATCATGTAAAACATTTCTCTTTTTTTCCTTTCTGCTAGTTCTTTATTTTGGGCTCACACCGAGCAGTGCTCTGGACTTATTCCTGGTTTGGGGATCACTCCTAGCAAGACTCAAGGAATTGTATCTTTATGGAGGATTTAACCTGAGTTGCAAGTTAAATTTTCTACCCTCTGTATTATCACTCTGGCTATGAGAAACAACTCTTTATATATTATTTATTGACTAAGAGTCTTAACTTAGAAAACTTTTTGTAAGCCCCAAATTTTGTTATTCTCAAATCCACCACCTTTTCTTCAAAATGTTATTTTCCCCCTAGACTTCCCTCTTATTAACATTCAACTTATAACTTTAATACTTATATCTTCTAACAATAACAACCCCCAAAATGATGGTATCAGTATTGCATTTCCGAATTGAAAAATACTTGAAATAAATAATATTGCAATTTATAATATTTTACATCTTCAATGAGTACCTTTTTCATCATATTTATACATCTTTTGTGAATACCACTGCACATAGTAGGCACTTAAAATAGTATTTCGTGGTTGTTTTGAAGATCTTGCAAACTCTTGAGTTTCTAATTCAAGTGAGAGTTACATGATAGAATTTAATATATTTCTCCTTCTTCTTTGCAGGGAGATTGAAATGGGTGTTCAAAGAGCCAGATAAGTGTTCAGGCTCCTTTATTATAACTGTACTTAACTGTGTTCCAGTTCTAAAATTTTTTGATTCTTGCCAAGATCTTATTCGGAGAAGCTGTTACATTCACTGCCTTTCATCAAACTATATTGTCCTCCTCACCCAACATAATTTTTCCCTTGTTACAGATAACTGGATTGCTCTTAATAAACTATATTGTCCCTGTTAACAAGTTAGCCCCTAAAGCGCAATGGTTTAACAGAACAAATATCTATGTCAGATTATGTGCCTGCAGGTTGGAGGAAGGACAGATTCTGCTCCACAGACTCTCTTTAAGTCTCCTTGAAGAGAGACTCCGTATCTTAACACTAGGCTTGAACTTACAATTAACCACCAGTTTAGCTCAGGGCCCCAACTCTTGCAAGGAAACTGGGAAGTGAGGGGCACATGCATTATCAGTGAAAATGAGTCTCTGCCTGAGTTTTTACTGTGGTATCTGAACTATAGCTAATGCTACTTAGCTTTACAGTTATTCACTAATCAATCTTATTTTTTTAGAAAGTCAACTTGCTGGTTCATATTGAATACTCAAGTATGCATAAGTCCCACTAGAAGTAACTTGTTATACATATTCTCTTTCTTAAGTTATATATCTTACCTAGACAAAGAACTTGCCTAGATTCTTTTTCTTCTTTCAGAACTTTTATTTGTCTTATTTGTTGCTTCATTTGCATCTTTCAGGATCTTTTTAAAAGCATCACAATAAAACAAAATTTTATCTTACTCAGAGAAGAAACCTTCTTTTTCTCTATCAGTATATTGTCTTAACTACAATATTCTCTTTCTATTTATCTGTTTTTGTTTGTTTTTGTTTGTTGTTTGGGGCTACACTTGGCTGTGCTCAAGATTTACTCTTAGCTCTGCATTTGGTGATCACACTTGGGGGATCTTGTGGGTGCCATGGATCAAATTTCAGTTACCATATGCAAGTCAAATGACCTATCGGCTGTATTACTAGGCTGACCTCTCACTTTATATTTCTTTGATTTCCTCTTAATTCTATAGAAGACTGAAATGCATGGCCTTTCCCTCCTCTTCATTAGTCATCTGTTAAACCTTTTTACTCATTAGTCCTTAGTTGTAACTACAAATTAGAATCATAAGTATTAGAAATCTGACCAGCTTTTAAAAATAACTGATGGTTCAGGTTTGGAATCTAGAGCAGGAAGTTCAAATCTTGAACCAGCAACAGAAATAGTCCTAGAAAAGAATTCCCAAAGTAAATGTCAATGGAAACAGATCTTCACCACAAGTAGTGTTATGTCCAGAATCAAGCTTCCCCAAGGTACAGAACTTAAAAACAGCCTTGATAATGTAATAGCAAAAGGGAGGTTTAATTTCCAGGTAGCTGGGATCCATGCTTGTCCAATTCAGCAGACCTTTGAAATTGAATATTCAAGCAGTATAGATAGATAGATAGATAGATAGATAGATAGATAGATAGATAGATAGATAGATAGATAGAGAGAGAGAGTTACAATCTTAACATTTGCTCAACATTTCAAGTAGCCATCCCGTATCTATTCTAAGCTCACTTTGTATGTTTCTTTTGAAACCTATATTATGACCTTAACCTCTTATTGTTTAATTATTTTTGCTATCTCAGTCATATTGGTAGGGTCCATCTTGTTGAGAAAATCCTATGCTAGCCCCTTTTTCAAAAGGGGGTTTGACAACTCTTTATTTTCACATCACAAGCTTCTATGTGTTTATTATGCTGGCTATAGCTTCAGGGTCTCTGTTCTAACAAACTCCCTTAACAGTAGAAGTTACCCAATTTAAAGGAAGTCTTTGTTTCCTGGTCATCATTTCTTTTGAGGTGCAGAGGCTTCTTAGTTTAATGTAGTTTCATTTGTTTGTCTTTGTTTCCACTTACTTGGTCACTTGAAACACTTAAGTGTTTCATCCTTGAAGATGACTAGCTTCAATTTCATGGAGAGTTCTGCCTCTGTATTCTTCTATGTACTTTATAGTTTCAGGTCTGATACAAGTCTTTAATCCATTTTGACTTGGCATTCATGAATACATTTTAAAGAGCTCTGAATTCATTTTTTGCCTGTAACTAAAAAAGGTATCTGCACTATTTTTTCATCACAGTATTATTCACAAAAATAGAGAATCTAGAAACAGCCTAAGTGCCTGAGAACAAATAACTGAATTGAAGAATGATGGTAGGGGGCAGAAGTGGTGGTACAGTGGTAGGGCATTTGCCTTGCACGCAGCTGACCCAGAATGGACCTGGATTAGATCTCTGGTCCCCAAGCCGGGAGTGATTTCTGAGTGTATAACAAGGAGTAACCCCTGAGTGTCACCAAGTATGGCCCAAACAAAACAAAACAAAACAAAAACTGGTGGTACATTCTACACAATGGATTACTATGCAGCTGTTAGGAAAAATAGTCATGAGATTTGCTTATACATGGATAAATCACATTCATATGTAGGCTATTTATAAAAAAAAAAGATTGCATGGTAATAATACCTGAAGAGAATAGAAATAAGTTCCAGGAGGATGGGTTTATGGTAGGAAACTTGCCAAAAAGAGCAGAGAAGTGCATTTAGGGCAAAGTAGGGATCACTATGTCAATGATAGCTGGAAATTGTCACTCTGAACAGGAAGGAGTAGGGTGATAAAAGGAGGTACAATAATATGTATCATCTTACCCCCCCCTTTGCAATCCACAGTGATAAAGGAAGAAAAGAAAGAGAAGAAAAAAATGCCACAGGGGCAGGTATGAGATGGAGCCCCTGCTCCATGGAAGAGCATTGGTGCAGGAAAATTGCACTGGAGAAGGAATAGGTGTTGAACATTGTATGGCTGAAACTCAATTATGAACAACTTAGTAATCGTATATCTCAAGGTGATTCAAATAAAAATGTTCTTGACATAAAAAGTAATATGTGGCTCTGAATGATATGGTAGAATACATAACTTGCATGCATGGGACTTTGAGTTTTGCCTCAACATGTATTTTTGACAAAACGCATGTATATTTTAACCCAACATGTATTTTTGACCCTGAGTGAAGATCCTGACCCTTGAAGGTCTCAAAAACTAGAAGAGATCTCTGTGTGAGTGTTGGAGAAGCCAGCAAAACACTACACGGTGTCCAGACACCCTGCCAGAGAATATAAACATGAAATAGGTGTAGAGCCTAATGTAAAGAACTTCCTGCCACCATTCCTAAAATAGTTGGTGCCAGAACTTCCTGTCTGAGTTCTTGAGGTGCAGATTGACATAGAAAACTGTAAAGTCCAGACAGCTAGAAAATAGAAAAAAAACCAAGGCTCAAGTAGGAGATATTCAAGTTACTTTTGCTGCTGGGTGTGTGGCTTGAGGTGGTCTATAAATTCCTAGTGCTGATAGCTGGCAAGTGATGAGACTGGGCAGGCAAACTGGAGGTTGCTAACAACTGTAAGAGCTTCATTCAGCAGAAACCTTCCTGTTATGCACAGTGTAGTTCCATTCATGCCTGGGGCCATGGCTGGAATTGTATTCACCTTTGGTACCTGCTGTTTCTCATCAAAGAATAGTAATTTGTAAAAGAAAAGTTGAGTGTTGTTCATTTGGTTTTGATTTTGAGTCATACCTAGCTGTACTCAGGGCTTACTGCTGACTCTGTTCAAGGATCACTCCCAGTAGGGCTCAGGTGTGCAAGGGCATTGAACTTGGGTTGTAAGACAAACAAACACTATGAGTATTGGCAGAAGATTATGATAACCTATGTAGAGGCTGATGCATCCCTATAGAAAATTTCATCGTAAGCTAAATTAATGCTGTTTAATTAATCCTAGAGTCTTCAATTCTAGCATTTGTTTTCACAGCAAGCTAAAGGAAGATACTTAAGTCAACACATAGTCTTCAACATAATTTTTTAAATGAAGAAACAAATACATTCTTTGTCAATGATGAATTAAACAAAATCCAGAGGAAAGCTTAAATGTAGTAAAGCTCAGGCTAATATAAAAGTATAAAAATAACTCATAAAACTTAATAGAAGAAAAAGAAAATGATAATCAATTTTATAATCAAATTATAATATGAACAGAATACTTAATCAGACTTGTTAAATAGGACATAAAAAGATAGATAGACATAAAAAAGGTCGATAGACATAAAAAGAATTCTTCAGAGCCTGAGAGTTGGTACAGGGGCAATGCCACTTGCAAGTGGCTAACCCCAATTCACCTTTCAAGGGACTAATTGATTCCAGTAGTACCTGGTTGGCCATGCACTGGAGGGTGCAATCTTGGAGTAATTACTTGGGAGTAATGCCTGGTGAGCCTGGGTAGTCCACAACACTGCAGGACCAAGTAGCAACTCAGCTTGAACCCTCAAATTGAATCATAATTCAGATGACTGAGAATCTCTGAGGGGCTCTGTGTTTCCAAGGCATTACTTAGGAACTATCACCTGCCCCCAAATAAAAGTATTCCTCATTTCTGTTCTTTGGGAAGATTAGGAATGCCCCTGATTCACTGTTACTATGTTCCTAAAATAATACTGTGAAAGATTTGTAATCCAATTCGGTGCCAAATAAAAATTATTATAAGAAAAAGAAAAAAAGAATGTAATGGCATGCCACATGTTACCATGAGAAGGGCTTCCATCAACCAGCAGCAATCCTTTGCTTGGGGTCACCCATCTATTGTCTTACTCCTGGCTCTGTGGTCTGGGTCACTCTTTTTTAACCAATAAATATAGTTAATTAGTATACATATTTCTTTGTTATAAGCACAACTATAATCTAATAATAAGTCTGTTATTTATGTGTTATTATTATAATACATCAATATTTTTCATATTGTTACAAGAGGTTAAATACTGTAAGCAAGGTCACTCAAAACATATACGCACCCAAAAAGAAACCAGCAAAATATCTCATACAATTATTGATAAATTTGAAAGAGGAAATCAATAATAACAAATAATTGTGGGAGACCTCAAAATGGCCCTGTCAACACTTGATAGGTCAACCAGACTGAAACCAAACAAAAATATACTAGCCTTGAAAAGAGAAATGGAAGAAAGAGGCCTAGTAAATATATATAGGACACTTCATCCCCAGAAACCTGGAATCAAATTCTTCTTCAATGTACATGGATCATTCTCCAGGATAGACCACATGCTGGCACATAAAACATATCTACAAAAAATCAAGAGGATAGAAATTTTGCAGGCTACCTTCGCTACCAAGGCTCTGAAATTAGATGTGAATTATAAAGGGACACAGAAGAAAAACTTTAACGCCTGGAAATTAAACAGCCTATAACTGAACAACCAGTGGGTCCAAGAGAAAATCAAAACTTTTCTGGAAACAAATGCCAATGAAGACACAACTATCAGAATCTATGGGACACGGCAAAAGCAGTCCTGAGAGGAAAATTTATAGCTTTGCAGGCACACATCAGGAAGGAAGAAGGGGCATATCTCAATAGCCTAATAACGCAGCTGGACCACTCTTGTTTATGGGGGTGCCATATGTGGTATCAGGACTGAAACAGAGATTACCACCTTAACCCCTGTACTATTTCTTTGACCTCAGAATGCTCTTAAACTTTTTTTCCACACGACTTCAATCAGTTAGTAAAAATAAAGTTCGTTTACTCACTTACTTAATTTAGGCTACTCTATATTAAGGTTTGTTACCAAATTATATTTGCATTTCTCTTCATGGTGTAAATAACAGTAACAAGATTTTAGGGCATGAACATTTGATACAACCATTGGTTTCAGATTTATATATTTTCTCTGTTTTTCTAGCTGGAGTTTTTGAAAGGCTACTTTTTTTTTTTTTTTTCAAAATCCTTTGAGGGTGGGTAACTGAATGGGAGACATTTATTTATCCTACATAGATACTGAACCTCTAGCAGCAAACAGCTCAGAGTACCATCCTCTGGAGCTTTGACATTAGCATAAGGTCACCAATGATATAAGTAAGACTAATTAGAATTGTTTTAAGTACAGAGAAGGCAAAAAAAAAAATTAGAGACTCATATAAAGGAAGTAACTAAGCAATATTTGAAAAAGCAATATTCATGCTGAGATGGAAACTACTCCAGTTGTGCTGAAGTATGGACTAGTATGCTTGAAAGAAACCAAAATGAGCAAATAACATATTTCTTGTGTGAACTCGTTTAATCTTTCCATTGATTCTGTTGTGGGTAATGTTATCATTCCCATCATTTTCAGAGTGGACACTAAAATAAATATTCAGGTACAAATAATTTAATTTGGAGGTGATCCCAAGGAGGTTACACGAGGAGTAAGAGACTGAAACAGGAAGAAGAAAACAAATCTGGAGCATACTAGCAGCTAACAGTGGGGAACAATTGAGTCCCACTCTTTCAGAAATACTGTAAAGTTGGTTTAGATGCACTTGAAGCATGTTCAAGGAAACAGAATAAAGCATGAGAGATTCAGAATCTCCATCCATGGGACCTTCATTGCTGGAGGCTGCATGGAAAGCAACAGCCTCTGGACACAGAAGGTGCCCCAAGAACCATCAGCAAGAAGATAGTAACCTTAATTCTAAAGACACAGAAACGAGGTCAGAAGCAGACTGAATTTCAAAAGCTTTCAAAAACGAAGGTTAACCTTTAGACTTTGGACAAAGAAATCAGCTAAACCACATTCTCAGTTAGCCAAATTGTAATGTCATAAATAGGTGTTGTTTAAAACTATTAAATTTGGGGCCAGAGAGATAGTACAGTGGGTAAGGCTGTAAAAGGCTAAACACAGAGTCAGGAATAAGAACAACTAGATGTTTCCCCCCCAAAGCAAATAGCAACAAGAAAACAAAATTGAGCCAGAAATGGATGAGTAACTGAGAATGTTGCTACTTTATAGTCAGAAATTGATATAGAGGCAGCATGAAAAGCTACATCAGATGAAAGTTCTTCTGGAAGCAAAGCATTTAATCTACAGGACAATTTTCAATGATGTTTCCAAATTACATTTATTCTGTTCCTTTTAAAAAAAAGAAATCTGAAGGTATTTAAATCTTGCAAAAAAAAAATCACTCAGGCTAAATTACTAGTGGAGAGTTATTTCTGTCCCTTTTTAAACTTGGCATGATATTCATTCAGATAAAGTGGAAAATACAGACACATTTTAATGGCAGAGGACTGCAAGGTAAGTGATAGATTAAGTGAAGGATCTGAGATTCAGAGAGCTTGAAAGTATGAAATGTGAAAAAAGCAGAGTTAAGTTTGGCCATGGGAAATCAATGTCCCTAGAAAGACAATTATGAAAATTCAGTGGTGAGAATTCTGATTTTTCTCTCTACTTAACAACAGGAGGAAAAAGTTGTTGATTGGGAACTGTGGGAAAATATACATTACCCCCATACCCCACCCCTAAAAAAAAAAGAATTGGACCATGTACATTAACTTTAGACAATAAACAAGAGCTTGGAGTTATCAAAATTTCTCTCATGATCACTTATTTCTCATTACCTTCCACCCTGAGCTCTTTAGTTTTTGATAAAGGTGAATGTCTCTGATCCCCCTTTTTCTATGTCTTTGAAGAAATGTCTGTTTAGCTCTGGTCCCCTGTGGTAAATTACCACAATAAAGCCACCAGATTGGCACAGTCTACCTCTGTCCAGCAGAGTGAGTCACAAAGAATGAGACATGCTGGGGCATGTTCAAGATGCAAGTTAACTTTAACTGTTCTGAACAGGGAATAAATGAGCCATTTCCTGAACACAATTTCTGCTTCCCCATCCTGGCTCTAAACACATGAGTCATTGTTCATGTTAACAGGCACTTTAAGGGCTAGTTAACAGGTACATGAAGAATTAACATGTACTTGAAGAGCATAGGCTTGAATATTTACATAGCAAATCAGCAAGCACATAAATTAATGATAACTTCTTTTACTCGTGCCTGGGCAAACATTTGTTGCCCTAATTATTTAAGCTACCCTAAATTAGTTTAATTTTCTGCTTTCTCATGTGTAAATTAGCTAACACGTATTTTGCCCAGGAGACTTTCCTAACCTTAAAGTTTTTTATAGGGGGAAAATTACCCACACTCCCTATTTTTTGATGATGAGGGTTGCTATTTTGCAGGTATTGATATGTCTTAGATATTAACCTTTTCACATAAGTGATCAGTAAATATTTTCTCTGAGGCTCTGGGTGCCTTTTATTCTAGTCATCATTTCTTTTGTGGTGCAGATACTTCTAGATTTGAATTAATTAATTTGTTTATTTTTGAATCTGTTAGTTTACCAAAGACATTGAGACACTGAAAAAAGAATAAATGAAAAAAATGCCTATTTTTCCCTCATTATAATAATTTATAGGTTCAGGGCTAATGTCGAGGCTTTTAATTCATTTCGATTTAACTTCAATATGCAGTATAATAAGGGTCCAGGTTTTATTTTGTATGTAACTAATATAAATATAATATGATAAAAAAATCAAGTGTGGTTGCTATGAAAACTTATAGACCACATTATAGACCACATGGCATTAGAATATCCAAGATGGCAGAGAGCAATAATCACAAAGTGATTTAATCAACTTTGGATTATAATGTGTATTTTAATTTGTGTTAAAATATCTAACATTTGATAATGCTGACTATCCATAAATATAAAGTCAGCCAGATATACTACAGGAGCTAGTGGAATTAGCTGGAGGATTCAGAAAAGCTGATCTTGACACAATCTTTCTCACTCTTCACCCACAATGACTACAGTTACAGAGGGCAGAAGATTCTTGCTCCACTCCAATTTTAAAGGATATAATTTGTAAGTTGGGACCTCCATTATCTTTGTAACCTACAAAAAGGTCATCTAGCCAAAATTCTCTCACGCCAAAATGGGAAGGACAATAGTTTTTAATTGATTATGTTATGAGAACATGCTTAAAAGTCCAATATCTGTCATGGAGTACAGCTTCAATAATAGATAATATTATAAAATAAATGAAAAACATGGAGTAAAAAAAGAGTTTAAAAGAAAGATGCCACACACATTCTAGATGCATTATTTTCCCTCTTACAGAAATCAGAGGTTTCTAAAACCCTCTGGCTATCTAGTGAAGGTAGGAATAAATGAGCCAAAGGATGTTGCAGATGTTTTATCTCAGTCTCATTTGAGGGAGTCAACACTTCTCCCTAACACTACTTCATTTTATCCTAAGACATTTGCAATAGGATCTAAAGCACCATCCCTTCTTTCTTTTATGTTTAACTCTTTCTTTTATCTCTTTAAAAACTATAGAATGTTAGAAAGGACACTTCAGGAGGGACCAGACCACCTCTACTTCAGCCAGTTCTTCTG
Organism: Crocidura indochinensis; assembly: GCA_004027635.1. Lineage (NCBI taxonomy): Eukaryota > Metazoa > Chordata > Mammalia > Eulipotyphla > Soricidae > Crocidura > Crocidura indochinensis. Next base: position 10,839 of record PVKC010003381.1, read on the forward strand.
CCAAACGAAAATTCACAATAGGAGTTCCCTGGAGCTCCAGAGAGATACCAGCGTGGTATGAATTAATAACCGCATTTCAAGCAGAATTATGGTTCTAAATGAAAGACGAAAAGCACATCAGGGTACCAATCTGTTACACATCTCCACATGAAAATGCAACCTTATTTTTCTCCTTATATCCAGTTTACCCTACTTTCCTTGCCCTTGCAGACCAAGTTTACACAACCTTGGAAATGGTAAGAAATAAATGGGTCTAAGAGAGTCTCCAGTAGAACTCTGGACACTATATGTTGCCTCTTTCCTGGAATCATTCTGGACCTCCCTGAACTTTGAAAGTCAAATGATTGCTACCAGTAGCTTGTCTAGCCCATTCACAGAATAGCCATCTGTTCTGAACCAGTTCTTCTATTATTTCCCTCTTGTCATGACAGTTAATACAGTTACTATAGTTGCTATCTCCCATTAGGTCAGAGCAATGAAAAAGAATGCCATTTTCTTGATGGTTTATGCAGAATTGCTGTAATTTGAAACAACCCCCCTTGGCCCAGCTTCTTTTCTGTCTCTGTCTACCCTCCTCTTTCCTCTGCCTCCCCTTTTCTTGGTGACTCCCTGCTCCACAACCCCTCCCATCTTCTGTCTGTTTTGCTTCTCCCTTTTCATACTGAATATATTGGGGCCCTGGCCGACTGCCATTCTAACTGCACATTAGAAATGGTAGAGTTTTCCTCTATCTGATTCTATAAAATGAGTTCACCAGAAGGTGCAGACCCAGCACATTCGTGCTTTTTCCTATAAATTACTTTAACACTGTGTCCAATCATATATATAATTTCAGATTTTCAATTTCAACTCTCTGCTGTGTCAGCACAGACTCCACTGATATGTCTAACGTATTTTGCTTAAAATGAAACGGATGGCATTTCATTACCAGGAAGATAATATTTTTGAATATGTTTCCTGCATGGCAGGATCCATCATTATTCTACCATTTTATGTTCAGTGTGTGTAATAGCTTTTTAATGCTTTGACGTGCTTTATTTATATGTGCAATATTTTTCTAATACCATAGGACAGTTTAACTCATTGGACACATTAGAAAATTTTTAATTGAATGCTTTCAGTTATTAGCTAGGACAACAGGCTGAACCAATCGCCAATATTTTTACTTAAAATTTTGTAACCAAAGAAGGCACAGAAATTGTTCAACCCTTGTACATTTCCTTTATCTATTCTCAGCAACCTTCTAACCCCATTTCACCCTCCGCCCAATAGGCCTCCGTAAATATACACACTTTGAGAAGAAATAAAAAGATAAAGAAAAATCCTCCAGGCCCCCTGAGACTTGGAAGCTGTCAGGGTGAAAGCAAGGAACACAGGAAATATTGAGCAAGCTCCAGTGTGAATGACAGGAGTGCTCTCATTGGTGGAAGCTTCTGACAGTACTGAAATCTTTAATACCAGGTTCCCCGCTCTTTGACCAAAGTCATGGAATGTTCAAAAGGAGACTTTCTCAAAAGCCGTCTTTGCAAAGAAAATGCAAAGAAAAGTGTTTTTTCTTGAAAAATTTGAAACTAGCAGTCTTTACTAGAGGCATTTCAAATTAACAGGTTAGTACCAGAGAGAGCACTTTATTCGGTTCTTTCCCCTTTTCTATCAAAGCATCTCCCAATGATTCCAAATGAAAAATCTGAAATTATGGTGGGGAAGAAATTTTTCTGTCTTCTCTTGAAGTCAGAAAGAACATCGCCTTGACCAACTGCCCACTGTGCTCTACTGGGAGCCGTTAGTCCAGCTCACTAAGGAAAGAATGTGGAAATCAATTTTCTTTGTCAGAGACAACACCATTGACTGTATCTGTTTTTTTGTCCATTTTATTAAATATTAACTGAAAAATACAATTTTATAGATTTAAAGTGTGCGAAAGAGTACAACATACCTTTTCTCCAAATGAAGAACAAATAGACCTCAGCTCTAGTTCTAGGTAACCACTGATGGCAATAAGAAACTAACTTAGTTTCCTGATCCCAAGAGCAGTTACTGGTAAACTGGAACAACTTGTCTCTGTCCTGGAGGTCACTTCAGGTGTCAGATGTCCAGATACATAACATGCACAATCCATGATCTTTTTTTTATGCAGAAACTTTTTATTTCTTTTTTAATATAATTTTTATTTTAATAATATTGGCTTACATATTGTTGACAATGATATTTTAAGTACAAATTAACATAAAATCAGGGGAACTCCTATCACCAAATTGTCCTCCCTCCACCTCTGTTCCCATCCTATTTTCCATATCCTCTTTTATAACCCCCGGGGTTGCTAAAGCAAGTGATCTTCTTTGTGCCTAGCTTACTACTTAGTGGTCTTACACTTAATCCCGTGACAATATATGGCAAGGGTGGAGAAACCCTGTATCTCTTAGGCAAAGGAAATTCCTTCTCTAATGACCCCAGTATTTACTGTGCATCTGCAGGAGGGGAAAAAATACAAGCACAAAACAATCTTTTATTATTATTATTATTATTATTATTATTATTATTTACTTATCTATCTTTTGTTGATCTCATTATTGTGATTTGGCTATTGAAGTGAATGTCTCCATTTATATTTACTTTTTTATTTTCTTCTTTCTTTTCTTATGTGTACTGCAACATTTCTATCTCCATGATCTTTAAGAAAGACACACAATGGCAATCATTTTGTTACAATTAACTTGCTTTGTTGGTCAATGAAGGCTGATCTATTCCTTTGTTTCTCTCTCCTTCAGATTTTTCCATTCAGAAACCAGAGAATCCAATTTGTGATACTGATGAAGAGCCTATCTACTGTAAATAAAAGTTGGTGTAAAAGCACATACAGTTACAGCATTTTATATACTTTAAAAAGGCTCCTGCTTTTGAGATGCTTTTGCCTGAGGATAATTATAGGGATTTTCCTGGCTTGCTAATTTGTTTTTTTTTCCTTTTTGTTGTTTATTTATTTCACTTTTCTTAAATAGAAGAATAACATAACGGGGCCAGAGAGATAGCACAGCGGTAAGACATTTACCTTGCACGCAAAAGGATGGTGGTTCGAATCCCAGCATCCCATATGGTCCCCCGAGCCTGCTGGGGGTGATTTCTGAGCATACAGCCAGGAGTGGCCCCAGAGCGCTGCCAGGTGTAACTCCCCCCCCACAAAAAAGAAAAAGAACATAACACAAAACTACTTTAAACAGAACCTGCTACTAAATATTTCCTGTATCAAATTTATATACTCGAAGGTACTAGTAACTTTTCTAGTTCTCAAAGTAGGTGGAAAATGATAGCAATGACAATTATATTATAGAGCCATACAATGAAATAAAATTAACAAGTACATCTAAAAGTTACACAGCATTCTGTCAAACATATTTAAATTTTAGAAAGCTGAGGGGAAATGATTTGGGACAAGATTAAGCAAACTTATCTGTAAAGGTAATTATTTTGGGCTTTGCTGACTCAATTCTACCCTTTTGCAAAATTAGATATAGAAAATTGGAAATGATCTTAAATGTACTTCAGTACAATTTTATCCAGTTGGCTGCAAATTTACTTCTGAAAAAAAAAATGGAGCTTAAGATTTGCTTCTGATCTAAATATTAAATGTATATACTTTAAATACATGCATTATATTTTCTCTCAAGTATTAAGTCTTAAAGCACAGAATAACAGAAACAAGAAATAGAAAATGAATGACACCAATATATCCTGTTAGACTGAAAAGAGTTTAAGTCTCCCATTATTGGAGTATGTATCATATATTATATTGTTCTTATGTCTTTTTTGATATTCATGATTTTATAATTTTTTTCTAAAGGCAATGGTGATAATATTTTACCCTATGACTCTATTATATATTGTTCAAAGTTAATTTTTGGATGATGACTGGAAATATTTGGTAATGACAAAAATAGTATACAAAAATAGTATAATGACAAAAATAGTTTGTGTTGATTGATTAATATACTTCATTAAGCAATTACTATGCTATGGTCAGAGAATACATAAATTAAAGCTACCTACAAAGATTTATATTTTAGTGATGGAATCAGACAATATAACACTAAATGAGTTGATTAAAATTAAGTTACCAATAAGTACTTATAGATATTTTAAAATTGATGTGAGAAAAAGGAATGGGTATTGTAAAATAATGAAGAGTCACTGAGAATGTGGTCTCTTGCAGGAGGAAGATTTGGGGAGATGAAATTTAGTATGCCCAAAAGCCAGGAGGATACTATAGCACATAAGTCACTTCAGCCCCTTGCACCATATATGAGTCTATGAGCACTGCCAGTAAGATCACTGAGCAGATCAAGAATAAGCCCTAAGCACAACTGGGTCTGACCCAAATCTTTTCTCCCTCAAAAAAGTATACCTATATCTTAAAAAATCTATAGATAATGGTTAAAAAGTCATGCTACAAAATTTAAAAGTTTAGAGATTTAGTGGAAATGTAAGAATATCAGTATGGGTGGAGAGGAGGAAATGATTATCATGTGAATGATTGCAAAATTATAAAGGCCTGATTTTTCCTCCTGAATAGAAAATAATTTTGTACTTATTAAATTAAAACTATCATATTAGCTTTAATAATCTATTTGGCATTTTTAAAAATCATCTTAGAATCCTGAGTGCATTAGAAAATTAAAATAAAAACTACCGGAAATATCTAGTTACTATGATCAGCACCCTCTAAACCCCAGCTCCAAAATTTAATTGTCTGATTTATGCTCTCCTAAAAAGAGGTGGAAATTTTGGATAAGTGACCTCAGTATTGACTTATTTCTAGTTGCTCTTTCAGGAATCAAACAGAACTTATTTGATTTTTTTCAAAGTTATATGGCACTTTTCATCTAAGAATATCAGAACATTCTGTCGCAATTAAATCATTAATCCTCATGACAATCCCATCAAGAATGAATCTGCTTTATTATCAGTGAGAACACTTGGCATTTACATGTTCATCTTGAGGATGCTATTCAATCATATGCAGTTAATTAATTCCTACAACACATGCAGAAGGTAGGTCAGCATTCTAGTCCCTAGTCACAGATAACGAAACTCTGGTCTCAAAAGACAAAGCATTTCCATTCAATTTATCTAAATGAATCAGAAATTAGTTGATGTCTTGATCTCACTTAAAAATCACTGTTTTGTCAGAGCCATAGTATAGCAAGTGGGTAGGTAGCTTGTCATGCATAGAGCCCACCTGGGTTTGATTCCCAGCATTTATATGATCCCCTAAGATCTGTCAGGGGTAGTCTCTGAGTGCAGAGCAACAAGTAAGATGTAAATATGACCAGGGATGTCCCCAAAACAAAACAAAATAAAAAGCACTACTTTGTCAGACAGAGATATAGTGCATAGAAAAAGCAATTGCCTTGCCTGTGGTTAATCTAAATATGATTCCCTCAATAAACTAAGAGTAACTCCTGAGGACAATGTTAGGAAAAAGCCTTGACAACAACTGGGTGATATCACCACTCCCCAAAATAAGAAAACCAGAAATTAAGTACTGAATTCTCAAACATTAAGTACTAACTAAAATTGTGCAACTATAAAATCATCAACTAAAATCGTGCAACTATAAAATCATCAACTACTGATATCAATCTGAAGTCAGGACAAAACCATCTTCAGAATCCTCAATCATCACATGTTTATAGAAATATGAATTCTGCAGAACATTTTTACAATCACTTTTCATTTGACCTCCACAGTTACTTTCCTAGTCACATTGGATATTCATGAAAAAGGTTTCCTAACTTTAAAAAAATGTAGATTCATTAAAAGATCTGCCCATCATTGCATATTTAATAAATAAACAGAGCTAATTTCAATCTCAATTTTAAAATATCTTTATTGAGATTCTGTGATTTATATTTTTTCTTGGTTTTTGGATCACACCCTGCAGTGCTCAGGGGTTACTCCTGGCTCTATGCTCAGAAATCACTCCTGGCAGGCTCAGGGAACCATATGGGATGCCGGGATTTGAATCACACTGACCTTCTGCATGCAAGGCAAATGCCTTACCTCCATGCTATCTCTCAGACCCTGATTTATAATATTATTAAGAGCAATTTTAAAATTCATACACAGTTTCAACACCACACCCACCTCCACAGATTTCACTTTCCACCACGGAGATCCCAAACCAGCTAGCACCCCCTGCAGAATAATGAAGTTCTGTGGACAAACTGTCCAGTTCATTTGGGCACTCTTTACTCTTTTATATGTATCTTTGAATACTGCAAATGAGAAAGGTCGTTCTACTTCTATCCATTTTTTAAAAAAATCATGTTATTGGAATAACTGTGATCTAGAGTCCTTCATAGTTGAATTTCAAACATACAATGAGCCAGGACCCTTCTCACCACCAGTATCAATCTCTCAACCAATGGGCCCATAATGCATCCTAGAACACTACACTTTGCCTCCTGTCCTGCCAGTATAATAGGTCCCTTTAAGTTTAGATTGTTAAAGTTTAGTCTCTTGATTCTATTATTGTTGTCTATGGCTTGGGTATTTAGTTCTGTCCTTAGTTCCCTAACAATGCATCTGAGATTACCTCATCCCTGGCCCCCAGCCTTTCTTTTTCCTTTCCTTATATTTTTATAGACAATGCAGGAATATGTGGTAAAATAAAGTAATCTGTGTCCCAGGTTTCTATAAAAAGGTGGAAGCCCTGACTTAAAAGATAAGAGATAAAATACAATAAATAATTAAAAAAGATGTGTGCATGAAAGTTTTTTTTCTCATAAGCACTGCAAAATATGAGTATAATAGAAAGGAAAAAACTTTGACTTAAAAACAGGGAGATATTACCCATGAAACATCCTGGCATAAGACCAACTACAGGCTCCAGGCATAATAAGTTGTTAACCCCAAAGTCTTTCTCTGTGGCCCCTTAAAAGCTCTTCACAATCACGGTTGTTGTGGTCAGGTTTCTGTAGTTAGATAACCTGGTTTTTGTATAGATCCTATGTTGAAGTCAGGGTGACACAAAGTGTCTGCTGGTTTCATCTCACCATTAGGTGGCAAAGCAGGGAACCCTGCCCAGAAAGCAGGTTATTGTGTTCCCAAGTCATAAGAGTGTCATATGAGTCCACTCTGGAGCAAATTGGTGCCAGGGCAGCTTAAGAGTTTTCCCTAGTAGAAGTCTGATTCCTGGTGCCAGTGTAGAAAACAGTACTGGTTCTATAGATGAGATCCAACATTCAGGGGTGAATGGTCAACGTTCGATCTTCTGAAGCCAAGCCAAGTCACTACTATAAGTGTTGAGAGTGTAAGACCTCACTGCAATATAAAATTTATGTGTCCCTATCTATATTAGATAAGAACTTGTTTCCACAAGTAATATTTCCCCATTTTAATGTGCTCAAATAAAGAAACATGATACTACTGGTGCATATGGCGTAAAAATAACAAGCTAAATAATCTTGATAACCTGGCTCTAACATAACTCAGAACACTAAAGAAAGTTATCTACTAGAATTTTCTACTAAATAGATCCAAAAGAAGGAATAGGGAAAACTGCCACTACATAAGAGGATAAACAATCAGAGTTATGCCTATTAAGTATATCCATTTAAAGAATTATTCAAAGGCGATATACATATTCCTTTAAGTCTTTTGAAATAGTCTGAGGAGGTAAAATCAGGAGCACAGCTTCAACCTGTGATATGGCCTTGTGGAATCTGAAAAATGGCTCCAGCAGTCATATATCAGGAAATATTCTCGAGTTGGGGGCATCTCAGAAACTGAATCTGGTAGCAAGCAACAGTCAACAGGAGGGAAGATGGGGGGGAAAGGGACTACCAAAAGGAAGTAAGCAGTAGCAGCAGTGGCAGCTTCTCAGGCTGAGGCAAGGTGGGCTGGAAATCTGTCTTTTCTTTTTTTTTTTTTTTTTTTTTGGCTTTTTGGGTCACACCCGGCAGTGCTCAGGGGTTACTCCTGGCTCCATGCTCAGAAATTGCTCCTGGCAGGCACGGGGGACCATATGGGGCACCGGGATTCGAACCGATGACCTTCTGCATGAAAGGCAAATGCCTTACCTCCATGCTATCTCCCGGGCCCCGGAAATCTGTCTTTTCATTTTGGAGCTGGGTGGCAGCTGGCGAGAGCAGGGGGAACATTCCACTTCCTGAGAAGTTAAAAACTGAGGGTAAAATGGGTTAAATAAGGGGAAATAACAGATTGGGACTGAGAGAAGAAGGGCTAGAAAAGAATTTGTAAGGTGTTAAATGAAGGGGGGAAGGGTCATATATAACAGGAGGGAAGGAAATATACAACATAGATAGACATTATGTATATTACAGATGGACATTAGACAGACATTGAGATGGCCAACACAAACACACACACACACACACGCACACACACACACACACACACACACAAATAAACAAACAGACACTGGGTATGGATCTATGGGTCACAGTTGAAAAGCTGACCCAGGTGGAATGGGTTAGAAGGCTTAAAAAATATAAAGCTGGAAAATAGATGTATTGGTTTTTCTAGGCTAATCATCATTGGTGAATGTAAGCTTTACTGAAAAGAAACTTCCTGGATTTGATTGTGTATAAAGCATTCTTAAAAACGATCATAACTTTCCGGGTCAGCCCAAACAAGTATAGGAGAGCGATTTTGCTGGGCCCTTTTCGACTCACTCAGGAGAGGTTCAGGATTTTTTAATTGGATAGCTCAATGCCTTGCATGAATTTCATCCCTAGAACTACATGGTATCAGAACACTGTGGGGTCTGACCCAAGTAGCTTCTGAGCACTGTGGAAAAAAATCATAATTTTCAAGTCTAGAAAACTAAGCAATATGGTAATGAGCACTGTAAGAGGAGTCTACACCATGAAAAATCCTGTAGAGGGTATTAAGCATCCAAGTTCCTTTCCTAAGAACAAACTAAAATCGTGAGCATTATGATATAGTGGTAAACTACCTAAAAATGAGAACAAATCACAATAATATACTCAATGCAAGAGCTGAGTTTTTGGTATGCAGTTGCATATTCCATTGTTATTTGTAGACATAAACCTTAGATTATATTAGCAGGCATAATAAAGTAGAAAATGAATAGATTAGAATTTTTGTCAAGATATTATCTTAATTATTATATTAATTATCTTAATTAATTTTAATTAAACTGTCTTCTGAATTTAATATAGTACAGCATTGCAATGTGGATCTAGGATGACCAACTTATATCTCCAAGTACCACTGTGAACAAAAAGATCAAGGAGCTATTATAGACATAGTAAAATTAAGACATTAAAACTTCCTATAGCAAACACTGTAATGGGAGTCCATGGTTTCCAAATGCATTTTATAAAGAGCAGTTGATTGGACACCTACTCAGTCTAAACAGCTGTATCCAATGCTGAAGATCTCTGAGAAAAAATACAAGAGAATACAAGTTCTTTTGTTTCCCCTTTCCACTCAGTTGCTTCTCTTCTACCTAATATACTCTGGGGCTAATGGTGTTCAGGACAACTAGCAATTAGACCATTGTTTTGCTTCATGCAGTTATTCTAAATACCACTTATAAGTGCTATTATTCTGTATTTATTCTTTTTCTAGTTTACTCCATTTAGGATAACATCTTCAAGTTCCATCCATGTTGATGCAAATTGCATGATGACATCACTCCTTATAGCTATTTAGTATTTCAATTTATATATGTACCACCTCTTCATGATCTACTACTCATCTGTTGTTGGATATCAAGGTTGATTCCAAGTCTTAGCTATTGTACTGAGTGCTGCTATGAATAGTGGTGTGCATACATTCTTTTGGATGAATGAGGATAGATATCCAAAAGGTGGATTTCTGTGTCATATGGCAGATCTATTTTGAGTTTAGTGAGAACTCTCCATACAGTTTTCCATAGAATTGGATCAGGTAGCATTCCCACCAGCAATGGAGGAGAGTTCCTGTCTCACTATATCTTTAACAACAAAGATTGTTCCAAGTATTTTTGATATACATCATCTTCACTGGTGTAAGATAATATATCATTGTTGTCCTCATTTGGATTTCCATAAGAATAAGTGATAATTAACATTTTTTCATGAGTCTGTATCCATTTGTTGGTCCACCTCTGAGAATTGCCTGTTCTTCTCCTCTCCCCATTTTTGAGTGGGTTTTTGAATTTTGTGAAATTAACCTTTATGAGTACTTTCATCCATGATACAAAAAATTGCATAATTTTCCTTTATTACATCTGCATAGTATTCAACTGTGAAGAACATAGTGGTGTGCATATATCCTTTATAATAATTTTTATTGTGATCAAAGTGAAATACATGTCTTTTACAGTGATATTTAGGGTACAGAGTAACAAAGAATTAGGGCCTATAGATGCCAAGAAGTGGTATGGCTGGATTATATGGTTCTATAATACTTTACTGAGAAATATTCATATTGCTTTCCATAAAGGACCAATAGGCATTCCCACTAAGAAAGAATAAGGTAGCCTGATAAATGCAGTGCACTTTCTTGTATATAGATCCATATTTCTTTTTTTTTTTGTTTTGTTTTTTTTTTTTTTTTTTGGTTTTTGGGCCACACCCGGTGATGCTCAGGGGTTACTCCTGGCTATTTGCTCAGAAGTCGCTCCTGGCAGGCACGGGGTACCATATGGGGAACCGGGGAATCAAACCGTGGTCCACAGGCAAGGCAGGCACCTTACCTGCAGCGCCACCGCCCGGCCCCCCATAGATCCATATTTCACCACTGACCTCTTTAATTTTTTTGTAAGATAGTTTGTTTTGTAAGACAGCTTTACTTCATCAAAGGCATGCTGTTTGCTGAAACTCAAATGATGTTGGTGAGAATGATACCCACAATCTTATTTTAAGGTATGGATTTTGAAAGATTAAACATTTTTTCGATAATTATGAAACATACCACTAACATTTGATAAAAAGAGATGTAAAATATATTTTGCCATTATGCACTTTTGTATATCTAGTCAGAATACAGAAGGCACTATAATTATTTCAAAAACAACATATTCAATTCAATAAGTTGACGGCAATTATAGAGGGTAAAGGGGACTGAGTTTGCAAACTGAAATATGAGTGAATTCCAGGTGCAATTGATTTCACTACGTTGACTAAAGCCTACATCTCTGGGCTAAACACTACGCTGTTCACACAAGAGGCATCTTCTCTGTTAGGATTGGTAGATTAACATAGCACCACCTTGTTCTCAGAAGATCGCTATACCCCAATACTGTTACAATGAATCACCCTTAAGCCACAGCCTCTACTTATCTGTAGCTAAGTGTCTCCTACTGGCAGATGTCAATAGGTAGCAATTCTAGTATATGTAAGATGTAGCTATTAGCCCTAGTAGGACACAGTATTGAAAAGTAGGTATGAATCTAGATGGGGTAAGGAAATGGATGATCTGTTCTTCATTACGAAGGTTCAGGAATCAGATAATCATAAAGGTTTATACATTACGAAACCTTGTATTCATTTGCAGATCAGTGTCCTATATCTTAGCGCAGAAGAATTGATATATGCTTCTGTTTGTTTGTGACCACACCCAGGGGTAATCAGGGATCACTTCTGGCTTTACTCAGGAACTATATGTAGCACTGAGAATCAAACTAAGTCTTCCACATTTACATCAAGCATTTTCCTTCGAGTAGGATCTGTTCTCCTCCGGGTGGCATTATGGGGGCCATTACCACAATATCCAATGAAAGTATTGAAACTATTTTGCATAGGAAAATAACAATATGATAGGTTGTGGCTCTTTCTAAATCAAAGATCATAAAGGAAAGCCGAAGACTACCAGGAATGAAATAATTATCATCACTTACTTATTTTCATTATTTTATTATAATTTAATTATTATAGATATTTTATTACTACTAATTATTATGATCAGTTATCATTAATTAAAAAGGTATATTGTGTTAGTTTTCAAGAAAACACAAATGAAAGTAGGAATGTTAAAAGAACAAGAAAACAAGATATATTCGATATTGGAAAAAAGGAGTAAGAGGGAACTCAAGAAAATAAATAATAGGAACAAACTACTAAAAGGAGTTTTAGGGTTAAATAAAAACTTATTTCAGAAAGAATATATTTCCAAGGACAGAGAAGAAACAACTTCAAAAATTGGGATAAAAACACCTGGAAAAATTAAATATCAGTAAAAAGAACTTACACAAAAGTTTCAAGATAAGATCAGAGTGAAATCATTTAAGAGCTAAAATTAAGGGAGTGTCAACGAAAGTAATTTAACTCATCATACAAGGAAAGATAAGTCTCAAAAGAAACAAAAATACCTATACTTCAAGTGAAATTGAGAAGGTACAATTCTTTTTTTTTGGGGGGGGGTCACACCCGGCAGTGCTCAGGGGTTACTCCTGGCTCCATGCTCAGAAATTGCTCCTGGCAGGCACAGGGGACCATATGGGGCACCGGGATTCGAACCGATGACCTTTTGCATGAAAGGCAAACGCCTTACCTCCATGCTATCTCCCGGGCCCCACAATTCTTATTTATAGTCGCTGCTGTTCCATCACCCTCCAATTTACCTTCCTCTGTTGATATCATAGAGAATTGTTTTTCACATCTTGTTATTCTCATTATATGCATATATGATAATTAAAAAATCCATTCTTTGGAGTACTCTGCTGTAAGGCATATAGAGGTCTTTATAATATTTCTCTTTTGTATCTGTTCTCTCTGCTTGCTTTTTCCCCTCCCCCCTTTGGGGGAGGCATGGTTTGGATCGAAATAAATATGAGACAGGGCTGACAGGAGGGAGCCTTTTGCTGAAGGTTTGCTTGCTCCAGGTTTGGAGCAGGTGGCTTGCTAGTAAACTGCTTGTGTTCGAGTTTCTTGCCTCTTTTTACCCTCATACCTGTGTGAATTATATATACTGCAAATCTGGAACTGTTTCTGCAATCCTTCCTGGACTGGAGTTTACCTTTCCTTTTTGGGAACTGTTGAATAACTAAACCTTAACCCTACATCCAGCTAATGCTTCGCTTCAGTCTACTATAGATAAAATTCCCAGAACTCTAAATGTGTTGATTTTCCAAAATTAATGAATACAAGTAACTTAGATTTGTCTCATTTCTTTAATTTGCCAGCTCTATTTCTTTCATTTAAAATATTTGTCCACTCCAATTAGAAATCCTAAAATATACACACAAAAACATAATGAATAGGGGCCGGAGAGATAGCACTGTGGTAGGGTGTTTGACTTGCATGCAGCAGACCCAGGATGGACCTGAGTTTGATTCCCAGCATCCCATATGTTCCCCTGAGCCTGCCAGAACCAATTTCTGAGCACAGAGTCAGGCATACCCCTGGGTTATAAAACCAGGCATAACCACCAAGTGTGGCCCAAAAACAAACAAACAAAATGAATAAAGTAATATCTTTTCTACATTCTCTCAGGTGTAAGACAACAAAAAGATTTATAAGGTTTAAGGTCTAGTTTATTTATTTATTTTTAGTTTGTTTTTTGGGTCACACCCAGGAATTATTCCTGGCTGTGCTCAGAAATTGCCCTAGTTTGGGGGACCATATGGGATGCCAGGGATCGAACCTAGATCCATCCTGGGTCAGTCACGTGCAAAGCAAACTTACAACCACTGCGCTATCACTCCAGCCCCAAGGTCAAGTAACTTTTATAGAATTCTAGGGGAAATTTTTACAGTACACTCATATTATTATAAAAATCAATCTAGAAGGTGGTGACTCAAGGGGTAAGGTGTCTGCCTTGCACAGGCTAGTCTAGAACGGATCAAGCTTCAGGTTAAAGGAAAAGACAATTAGTTTGGGGGAAAAAAACTTCTTTTCTTAAGATGAAATTACCACCCCTCATTCAGTGTTCTCAACCAATGCTAGCCAAGAGAAGATAAAAAAGTTGATCACAAATTCTGATTTGACTTTTGATTTCTGTCTGCAGGTCTAAATTTTTCTCATGTTACAGGTGTGACTTTTCTTTATATAAATAAAATTCCTGGCCCCCAGATCTCCCACTATTGTTCAAATTTAATATAGTTTATTTTTCTATTATACTCGACAGAAAACCACTTTAACTAACTCACATATAACACATCTTATTAAGACTAACAAATATGTATTGGCCTGTCACATAGAAGATTGGTCTCCTACCATGGTCTTCCATTATTTTTCAACGGAAAAGAGAAAAAGCTCCAACATTATCAGAAAGCTCCTGTCTTTGGCCCACATTTCTTAAGTGGTTATTGTGTATATAAATGAATTGAAATAGGAGGCCCACTTGCTTTGAGAATGTTCTGAAACAATTCAATATCTCTGAATATTCACATATTGTCCCAACTCCCTTTTGTCATTGGTTTCAGCTCACCCGTCATCCAGTTACAAGGTTTCCCCCATGACTAAAATTTTATCTACATGTTTACATAGTCACCTTTATAACTGTTTAGATAAATAAACTGTCCTTAAACTGGTCATCAAAGTCAGGCCATACCTTTCTGCTTCTTCTTTACCCTGCAAGTTTTAGACTTATATCACAAATCTGGTGCTATTGCTCCTAGAATTGGAAGTCTTCAATGGATCCACATTGATTTAGGTTAAAATCTAAATCCTACCTATTATAAGCAAATCTTGGAGATATAGCCCCCATTTTATCTTTCTAGCCTTATTTAACTCTGTTCTTGACCATATATATTTATCCTTCTGGTCTACCAGTGAAATCTGTAACATAACGACCCCTCCTCTTGGAGACTTCTGATTTGTTACTTTATACCTGGCATAACCTTCTCACAATTCCTTATCTGAAAAATAAAAATTCTCTGTCCCTTCAGCCATTACCTTACCCCTCCCCCCAAAAAAAACTATTCTCCCCAAACCTCTGACAACCTTTCATCTGTCACTCAAAGCAACTCAACAAAACAAATCCTTTTTTCTATATATTTGTCATTATGAATTATTTTAAACTCTTCATACAGGTTTTCAGCTAACCACAAATAACCCATTACAGAAACCAGGCCATATTCACCATTAAGTACAAAAAGCTATCCTTAGTTCATGGTAGATACTCTGTGGTCTTAGAACATAAACTAGTACAAGTTGATAAATGAGAAAAAAATATCGGTCAAAAAATATCCTGCTTCTAGTTTTGCTCTAAAACCTGACATAATTGTACTTTCCCAAGTATGTTAGTTTAAAAGATTAATTCATTCATAGTTCCACAAAATAAACTCCCCAAAGCTTTAATCAGAGTCATTACAAAACAACTCTTTTGTGGCCCAACTTCTCACTTCTCTGCTGACATCATTATGCCACGTAGGGGTGTCTGTGTGAAAATAATTAAAGATGAATTTTCAGATCATGTCGTTGGCCTGCTATTATGTGGAAAACATAGAGTGTGAGTACATCTAAAATTAAGTTCCAATGCAGCTTTTTTTTCTAGTCAAGTGGGAACAGAGAAGATTCATAACCAAAAAGGAGAGAAATATTTCAAGTTCTCATCACTCCCAGCAGAGCATGTGGCACACTGGCGGCACTGGTGGCATTCTTTTGGCTTTATGTAGGTGCCCACAAAACTTGTGAAAAAATAGTCCCTACTCACAGAATTCTTTAGGGCCAAAGAGTAGATACCAGGTCTCAAGGCTACCTACAGTACTGATCATTGTCAAAGATTGAAATTATATTACTAAGACAAAAGTAATTCTTAAAGTAGAATTGCCTGATATTTAAAAACATCATGCCAGGGAACAAGCAAATCTATCCCTCAAAACTCCCACCCAATATCTATAAAAAGTATCCAAGAATCAATCACACACTACTTATAATTTAATAATTTAATCTGTGTAAAGCTATGGTGACAGGTAAAATGTTAAACTTCCAAACTAAATGCAGGTAAAAAAAATTAATTTACAGAAGAATTTCGGTTGAAAAAAAGAATTACAAGAATATAGACATGACTCATACAATATATGGGACTTAGTTAAACTTAATTAAACTAAAACCATTCATCGTTTATCTAGAATTAAAATTTAAAGTCATTTCTGTATGTTTTTTTCTCAAAACTGCCTCAACTTTTGAAGTGTTGAATTGTCTCAGTCTACCTTCCATTAATATCTTCAAACTTCAACTGATTTAACTGTCAAGCAACTATATTTAAAACTTGATATTGAGCAACAATTTTCAAATAAAATTAATTAGTCCAGGGACCTTTACTAATGCAGTGACTCAAAGCATAATGTATGTATTTATTTTTTTGATGTATTAAGGTTTCCTTCTATGGAAGAGTTTGAATCCTGGTGGGGAAATTTTTCCTTTGATTTAAGAGATGTATACTAGTTTTACACAGCTTTATCTGTCATCTTTCTTCAAGTGACAAATATTAAAGACATCAGAGAACCCCCAGAAGTTTTCTCATCTTTCAGAATATCAAAAGCTGTCCTGGTTTGTGTTTAGAATTCATTGTCTCATTTCTACCATTCCCATATGGACCCAGGGATAAAAAAATAAAATAAAATACACATGCAAGAGAATAAGAACTGAGTTGTGTGAGTGAAAATTCTCATGGGAATTCTCAGGGGAAAAAAACAGTGTTTTAGTTATTTTGATTCATATGCTGATCATGGTTAAAAGACATAATTACAGCAACCTATAATAATTAAATAGTAATGTGATCTTTGGCTCATTGTTCTGTGGCAAGATTTTCTTGTAATAACTAATGCCATCCTCAGAATCCTACACAGAAAAATCTGTCCCTCATTCTCTCTGTGAGTGCTCCCATGCTTTATCTGATATGGGAATATTGACAATGTTCAGGTAAATATCCATTATTTGTCTTTATTCTGTATTGTCTAAAAAAATTAAAACTTTATATTCAAAACTTATTCCAAGTCAGAAAGTAATACTCTTAAGTCTCTTTTCTTAAGCAAATGCATCCTCTTTCTTCTTCTTGATATGGTATCAGAAAGCAATACTCTTGTGTCTGTCACAGAAACTCAAGAAAAGAACTAGACCAGTGATACTGTCATTTAGTTCTGTGTCATATGTGCCCTACTTTCATTCATTCTTGTGCTTCAAAATACTAAGTGGGCCACACTGAGACAGCCTCCTATCACAAAGAACTGTGGAATGATTTGGGAACATTGGGAGGGAAGTAGAGGTGCAGGGAGAAGGGAAACCTTGCATAGTTGCTGCTTATTTCTGTGGCAAGTTACTAGATGAGAAGCATTTATTTGAGGGACATTTAAAGTTTGGCATTTTAATCCTTGACTTCAGTCCCTGGAACTTCCATTTGCATTGTGACATTTGAAACTTGACCATCCTAAATCGCCTAGTTGCCAGACAGAAGCCATTTTAGCAAGAAGTAACCCCACAGGGAAGAATAGTGGCTGTCTTCTAAATATAACAAATAAATGTCTATTTAGGCCCCTGTATTAGCCCTAACAAGAGGCTGCATTTGAAAGTTTTCCTTTATAAGAAAGATCCAGAAAAAGTGATCTGTCCAAGGAAGAAAAATGTACTGGAATGTAGATATTAGGGAAGCATTTGTTTCTTAAAGGAGAATGGTAGAGCACTGAAAAAATATAAATTGGCTTTTCTCTCAACCATTAACTATTCTCTACTCTTCACTATATAATGCATGGGTATCCACTTGAAGGTCATTGTGAGGACCTCCACATGTTATTTTTTTAATATGGCATATTCCTACTTTTTCTAATGTTGACAAACCTTGACAGAAGTTCATTCTTCCTACCTCTTCTGTTTTATTCAGCCACCTGTTTCCTTTTTGTAATAAAATGATTAACTTAAAGAAAAACAAGAAATAATCAAAGATAATATAAACAGGTGTTGAGACAGTATGGCAAAAGGCCTAAAAAACGTTTATGAATACCTCGAGCATGAGTTTTTACACTATCCTTAAAAATGACTGTATAAAAAAAAACAGATCTCTTCAATCTCTCATAGCAATAGCAAACACTAAATTTAAAATTTATACTGCCTGAAGTCTTTTGTGCATGTTAATTTTTGTTCATTTTGTCCTGGATCCACACCCGGTGGCACTCAGGGGTTACTCCTGGTTCTTGGTTCTGTGTTCAGGAATCACTCCTGGCAGGCTCAGCAGACCATCTGCGATTCTAGGGATCAAACCAGAGTTTGCAAGTCAAACACCCTACCAATTGTGCTATTACTCCAGCACCAGTACATGTTATTTCAATCGATCCTTATATGCCTTATAAGGCATATTATATTATTATACTTATAAGCTATATTATCCCATAGGAAAATAAGAGTCTGTTCAGAGAAGTTTGAACAATTTGGCCAGCAACACAGAGCATTTAACATAAGAATTGGGACTTCAACCTGACTCTCTGCTCTCTAGATGGTCTTCTGGGAGCATCACTATTCCTATTATCCTCCAACCTCAGTTATAAGTTGCATTTTATTTCATATTGGGTTGAATTATGGAAAGACCGACAGACTGTTTTATAAATTTCTGTGAATTTTTACAGGTTCCAGAAATAAGGCCTAAAACCACAATAGAGAGGAGATATACCAGTCTCAACAGACAAACCAAAATTATTCCCTGATGAACTGATAGCCATCACTTGAAGTTCAATCAGGATTCATATTCTAGAAAGTATGAATAAAAGTAAGAATAAAATTGAACTCATCTAAATGAGAAATAGGTTGAATTGAGTATTAAAGGAAATTGACTCTACTCAATTTCATTTCATCAGTTGCTGTAAAGACTGTCTTCAGAAGGACAACATATGAAGTCTGAAGAAAAGAAGATTGGGGGAGGTAAAAGAGTTATAAAAGTGAAGAAAGTCAAGGGCAAAATGGAATTCCAGTATATATAAAACTTAGAAAATTGTTATTGACTTTAACCTTCACAGTGTGAGTGTACTGCAAAAGTTGGCAAGAAGTAAAGGTATAGGTCGTGGAGTTAAACTCCAACATTTTGGCCACAGAGTGAAAGGAACTGAAGGAGAATGGAGACAAAACTAACTAGATATTGGTTAAGTCAATGCTTCCTCTATCAATGTGAGTCAGAAGAAGGTGATACTACACATGAACTGCAAGATTTCTCGTATTTTACTTTCACCTCCAAATCGTCTCCAAAGGTATCTCTTATAGACAATGTCATCTTGACATATAGAGAGAAATGTGATTCAGCCTAGCAAAATGGAAATTCTTTAAAACCACCACACAAAACTTTTTGATACCACAGGACTTGTTTAATCAACTCATCTAAACAGTTTTTGGCTCAGTCAATGTGAAAAAGGAAAATAATAGCTAATACATGGAACATTAAGCAACTATTGTTCAATTCATTTCCCTAGAAATTATTTGCATATAATTTCTATAGAATTTTATTAAAATCAAAATCAATATGTATAATATACAGGCAAGTGTTAAAGTTATTTACATAGAAAAATCCTATAAAGCTCTACATTCTACTCTTAACAAATGTAAAACTATCTCCTAGATTCTGTGAAAAAAGCAGGAGTTTCCATAAGAAAGGGGTAGAAAGGAACAGAGGTGAAAGCAATGAGAAAGGGATTATTTTGGATGTATTTTGCCCTGGAATATTGATTGAAGTTAGTAATAACAGCTACATACTTATAAATGTATAAAGCTAAATTAAGTTTTAAATTCCATAACATTATAAGCTTATCATCAGCAAATAGTAAACTAAAATTTTTATTAGGTTTATGTCTACATACAGCAAAATATCAATATATGTATAGTTATAATCGTAAATATAGTGATAAAGCTAATGATAATTCACTACTTTCTAATTTTTAATAATTTATACAATAGGCGGATTAATTTTCTAAGTCAAGTAGAGTTTTTGTTATGCTTCAAGAAGAATAACTATAAGGTCTCCTAATTTAGCATTCTAATATAGTCAATGTTTTCAAAGATAGGATAAATTAATTAAGATTAGGGAATCCTTTCGATAGTTGAGTGATTTTTATTAAGGATTTTTGATGTAAAATAATTAGCATCACCATATATTGAAAATGTTCAGATATGACAAACTAATTAAACATAACACTACCCTTTACTAATTTACTAATTAGGGAATCTCTTCAGAACCTGAATGATTTTTGTTGAAGATCACTGAACTAAATGCACATATCTTAAGTAAAAAGACAAGACTTCACTGGCAAGAAGACAATGTGAAATCAATGCAGATAACTAGAATTTACACTTCAAAATGTTCGTAGCCTATAAAAGTTGTTTGATCTCTGTGAACTATAGCATTCCAAAATTTAGAAGTTCTAGGCATGCTACTATAGTAGCTTTACCAAATTCTATCCTGATTAATCAATTTTTTCTGAGCCACTAGTGATAATTCTGGGGCTTAAAATATCAAATGAGATATTGATACTAATGCCAGAGCAATAATATAGCCAT